>JAHLJT010002630.1:6704333-6711503 GCA_031308135.1 Acheta domesticus
TGGGACCTATGCCACATTTATCAGTGTATTATACTTTATCCTTACAAGAAATTTAAAGAAAAAATTTGGTGCGGTTTTTGAGAAAATTTTAAAATTGTCCGGGGGGGGTCCTTCATGTAAAGTACCCTCAAATTTTGAATAAAGTTTTTCAAAATCGAGGTGCCTCGAGTGGACGCAGATCGACTGGGGAATATCCATTTTGGAAGAAATCGCACGTATGGTTTACGCGCCAGTGTTGTTTACAGACGGACGGACGTTTTGAAAATGCCAACTTTTTCGGTATCAGAGGAACCCCAAAACGTGTATTTCGTTGAAATCTCGAAATCGATTTTCCGCAGCGTTACATAACTTTCCCGATACTACATATATTACTCCGTATTTATTTTTTAAATTTATTTTTATTTATTTACGTCAAAAGCAGTTAAAAACTGCGTGTGACGAGCTATGGGGAGAAGTGAATTTTGTGCACGTTTTCATAATTCTGTTGTCTCTATCCTAAACTATATTCCAGTCGAATTTGAATACAGAAAAGAGGTTTTTTTTCGAGCTTTGTTGACAAAATATTCGCTCCTATATAATAAAAAATATTTTCAAAGGTAAATTAGCTATAAATTCCTGCCCTGAACCCTCATGTTCTTCATGAAAGAATAATACTTTTTGCCGCGATAATATGAAAAATGATAATTTGAATAACTATATTTCCTACTGAAATTCAGAAGACGTGCACAAATAAGGAAGTTACATTTATGTCCAGAAGCAAAACAAGGGACCATCTCAGCATTTGCTCAAGGATCAGGGAAACTGGACGAAAAACCTGATCGAGATGGGGGCCATCAACCCAGAAACTGTGGTACAATACTTGTTAGGGGTTCTTTAGAATTATACAGTCCAAATGATAAATAATTACATTAACTATCATTGTTAAAATTAATGCTACTTTCCTTTTTGATGCTCGGTATAGTGTCGAATTTTATAGAAACAGTTATGCAGCAGAAAAGATTTTACTTGGGACTTGAACTTTTCTATCGAATTTAATTTGTTTAATGTCTTCTGGCAAAGTGTTGTAGAGTAATGTACATGAATTGTATGTGAATTTTTGTAGTGAGCTGTTGATACTGCTACCTGGTGAATATGATTACTACGTCGTGTGTACCGTCGGCACCGTATATAACGTACGTATACGGGAAAGTAAAAGGGAGCATTGCATGAAGGCAATTGTATTGTTCACTTGAAAAAACTGTCAACACAAGTATATAAATGTGGTTAACAAAAATGTATAATGCCTATTTTGCCTGCCTACCATTTCTAGTTTTCGTGTCTATAAATCCGCAGCCATCGTGATTAGTGGCGTCGAAGGTGTAACGGTATAGCGTATTGGACTGTTATTATCCAAATTCCCGGATTCAAACCCGTTCGAAGCCATGAATTTTAAAGGGCAAAAAAATCCTTCGTACGCGTTCCTTCGGAGGGGAAGTAAAGCCGGCTGTCCCATGTTAGTAGATTTACTGCATGTAAAAGATTCTCAAGCTAAAATGAATCCTCTGAGCTAAATTCAAATCGCCTGTTTCGTCGCCCAAGTAATACTTTCTGTCTCCGCTAGTTGGTGAAAGAAGCTTAGGCGAAATTTGCGTGATCAGACGGAAAGAGCAGGCCTCGTGGCCCGAGTCCTCGCCACGTACAAGGCATAAATTCAATTGAATTTAATACCCCAATCTTTCACAGAGGTAGAGGAGAATCCTCAAGTAAAATGATCTAATCACCTACTTTCAGATCTGGGGGAACGGATTTCGATTTTGTGCGAGCTTATAGTGAGGTAAGATAACTTTTGGTTCAGAATTTCGAAATAATGTTCAATGGCCTTTCCACCGTGTGGTAACGACGGTATATCACCAACTCCTGTTTTGATTCTTGATCAAAAACCAGTGAAGAGTGTCCATAAATTAAATGATTTGGAGTTACTATGAATACTTCGGTATCCTTCATAGCGAAAGCGGCCAGGGCCTTGATTTTTACATGTTCTATCTGGGTTAACAAAGTATGCAGTTCAGAGAGCGAAATACAATTTTGCCCAAGAGTGAGTTTTAAATGAAATTTCAAGGAGCATACGACTGCCTCTGCCAATTCATTGCGAAATGGTGAACGAGGTGTGGACAAACTGCCATTCTAAGTCATGTGCAGCAAGGAAGGTTTTGAGGATAATGTATTTCTGATGAGTGTTGAAAAGCTTTGATAGTTCAGCCAACTGGCTATTTGCTTTCACAAATGTTCTGGTATTATCCCTATAAATGATTCTGGGATAGCCCCTGCGAGACCCGAATATTTTTTAGAACAGCTATAAATTCATTACTTTTCCACAATGTTGAAGTGGATAGCTTTTTACTTTCCCGTTTATATGGAGTAATACACGTAGTAATATACGTAGTACAGGGAAAGTAATGTAAAGCTGCGCGAAAAAAACGGCCAATTTTCGGCGGAAAAAATGCATTGTCTGGCCGTGATACTGGAATCGTGGATAAATCCAGTTGCTAAATTAAGAAAAAAATCTAACACGTGTTGTAGCCAGTATTCTTTAATATTCCCTGATGTGTGCGTCCTTCATACCGAAAAACCAATTGAAATTAAAACGTCTGTCAGTCTGTGAACAACACTAGCGCGTAAACCATGAGTACGATTTCTTCCAAAGTAGAATATTCCCCGGTCGATCTGGTTCCACTCAAGGCACGAACGTGCTTTCGACTTTGATGTTCTTGGAGGAATCATTGACAAGCGCTCGATACACCCAGCACGTTGTACGGCCTATGCTGATACCTTTCTTGCAACGGGAATGTGGTGCGCTGTTCCAACAGGACAATGCCTACCCTCACACAACACGCTCTCCGCGATGTTCGTCATCTGCCCTGGCCGGTACGCTCGCCGAATTCCCATTCTTCGACAGCGCCGGTTTCCCGTCGCCCGGTGCTTGTTTCTCGCTATCATTCGCGATGCACTAATTTTTTTTTTCTTCAGCGCCGGTTTCCCGTCGCCCGGTGCTTGTTTCTCGCTATCATTCGCGATGCACTAAATATTTTTTTCTTCAGCGCCGGTTTCCCGTCGCCGCGCGGTGTCCAGTTAGCACGCCGGTTCCGTCGGCTTCCGTTTGTTTCTCGCTATCACCCGCGATACACTTCAATTAGTACAACGGAAAACACAGCGACACAGCTTGGACAACAACCCGCTCCGGAATCACTCCCAATCGCAATACATCCGAAGAACAGTTTGTCTTCTGAGGCGCCGACCCATTATTAGAGACCGGAAAAATTTGTCAACTTATTGCTTGCACTTGCGGGAAGAACTTGGGCATAGTACAATTATTGTAATTCTACTAGAGTGGCGCTAGAGCACATGAGGCGTTTCAGTTAAATGCAATTCCCAATTCACGTGAGCTTCATTGTTGCTGGGCGTTGCCGTGTGCCGTGGGCGAGGTCGAGGAGAACATGAGCAGACGGCACAATTTAAAACCGAGGGGAGGAAACATAAAGAGGGAAATAGTAAAAGAGAAAGAAAAATAGAAAGATGGGAAAATGGAGAGGGGGAAATAGAGGAGAGAGGGAAAAAAGAGAGAGTGGGGGAAAAGAGACACAGAGGGGAAGAAGAAACTGAGAAGAGAGACACAAATGGAAAATGAGAGAGGAGGAAAAAGACAGAGGGGGAGGGAAATGAGAAAAAAGAGATGGAGAGGAATATTTCCTCGATTATTTCTTCTGCGGCAGCAACCCTCCTGGTACCAGCTAGAATGTACATAAATTATGTAATGAAAACAGTGAGAATATGTAATAATATGTAATTTTAAAAATCATTTGCAGAGCACAAGTTATGCACATTTTGCACCATTCAACTTTCCCGGCGGTAAGAAAAGCGTTATCTATTGCTATCTAGCACGGTAGTTTAGGAACCAAACTAGATGCAACAGAATCCCTCGAAAAAATTTGCGATATCTACGACCAGCAAACAATCACTGAAGCTTACAACACTTATCGAAGTGTTACTCTTCGACAATCGACTGTTTCTCGGAAATTAAGATTAAAGATCACGAAACCCGGCGTCAGGGATACTTTTCACACGTAAAGATGAAAATTCAGATTTAAAAAAATGCTTTTCATGAAAAATATGTAAAACCTAGAAAAATTGATAAAATAGAAAATTGTGATAATTTCAAAATACGTAAAATATGTAATATGGTGCTAATTAATGAATCTAAAAATATGTAACGAAAAAATTCGGAATTTTGTTACGACTGCGACGATTTGCCGAGATAAGTTTTGATTAGTAGAAAGACAAAAAATATGTAATTACATAAAATCCGGTCTCTACTCATATAGCCGGCGTCGGTCAGTCCAGATATGCTCGACGCTGTTAGAGCGAGTAGATATGGGTGGTAGAAAGATATTGCGCATCGAATGCAACTTCAGTCAATTAGCTTCAGGTACCTGTTTGCGTTACAATATCAGCGGAAAATTTAAATTATCACCTTTTTACAAGTCATCAAAACAGGTAAATGAAACATGTAACAAATTGCATCTTTTATTTCCATTATACCTTTGTGTCATTTTTGGTTGGTCGCCGTTGAAAACTGTCACTTTATGCCACTTTCAAAATGTCCCTCAACACTTCTCGCTCTCCATGCAACACGGCGGTCAGCGTCTGGTCTGGCTTTTGAAACTAAATGTCCGTGTAATGGTCATGTTCGTCTCGCAAATTGGTGATGCGCACAACGAGCAAAAATCGGACTACCCAGCCATCTCTTTTCACCATGGGGTCGGCGCTGTTAGAGCGAGTACAGCAGCGTCGACTTCTGACGATGTGATATAGAGTGCGAGCCGACCCAGCCGCGTGCGCGAACTTAATAGGTCGCACGGTGTAAGATATATAGGTGTGTCAACTAGCCGCCTTTTGGACAACATTTTTGAAGCCAGTTTGAGGCTAGTTCCTCGCTTATCCGTACGGTGCGCACGATCGAGTTGGGCATTCATGATGGCGTCTCGCGATTTAGTGGCTTCCACCAGAGGTACAAAGCTATTAAATGGATCACCATCTTGTCCCAAAAATGCCCAAGTCGTTCGCAGCGCTTACGTAGCGAGAGCTGTGAGAACTAGCCTCACATTAGCTTCAGTTTTAGACTGGGAGTGAACCCACCTATATCTCTTACACCGTGTAGGTCGTCAGGTACTCATCACTCTGCTTTCGTGGTTGGTTAGTGATTCCAACTAACTGCTAAGGCCATTAGTCCCGTAAGTTTAGTGCGTGTTCCCGCCCTCGGCAGATGTCAGTGGTCTTTCCCCGCTGGATGGCGAGATCCGGGGGCGACCTACCGTCGTCTAGCTATGTTTTCCCCAACCATGTATCTCCCACCGGCGGTACACCCTAGCCGGGGCAAGCTCTAAGCTCCCGACCGGTCTTCCGGCATGTGTGGTAGTGTAGTGCGTATTAGTGAAAGTGTGTGTAAGTAAGGGCTGCGGTTGGAACAAGGAAGAAGGAAAGATCGCGCGCGGTCCGTGGCGCATTTGAAATGGTTCTGTTCCGGCATTCGCCTGGTCTTGACTGGAAGAACCACAGACAACTACCAATAGGAGCAGCCGGCCTCTAGAATTCACCCCCAAATATCGACTGAATTCGACCTAGCTGAGAGCTAGTGTCGAAAATCCTGCCGCCATGGGGACTGGAAACTAGGACCTCATGGTCAGAGGCACTGCAGCGACATCAGCTGATGCCCTGAGACACTTCTCCCGGTACTGTGCTTTGTAGTTTTATTCATCATTGAATTGGTTGTAGGAAGAGGGGAAAATACGGTAGAGCTGAAGAAAATGGGTGCAGATTGTGCTTCTCCTCTACACTTCACATATAGTTCGTACTGTCTTTTGACAAAATAAACGAAATAGTTTTTTAGAAATGTGTGAAATCTTTGAGATAGATATGGTATATGTGTATAATATTATTTGAGCATCAGTTGTAATACTGTTTCGTATGATTGGTTGTAGCGGATTGTGTGTAATGTAGAACTAGTTATGCTACAACAACACATACTTTCTCTAGCTACTTCTAAGTTAGCAATTTTTGAAAAGTCAGAGAGTTTAATGAAAATGAGACCCACTTCCTTCTTTTAAACGTCTCTTCTACCTACGGGGAAAAAATAAAGAAAAAAGTTGAAGTGATTTTAAAAAAAAATGTTCGTTTTATGTTGCATGAATTTTAAGCACAAATTACTCGTTTAAAAAGTGTACGTGAGATTTTTTAAAGAGGTGATTTTTTGGAACAGGTCGTACATCCTTAGGAAGGAGAGGAAGATGTCAGGTAAACATTTTATATTTGCAGTGAAAATAAGAGTAAAATTAGGCTAAAATTAACACAAAACCGAGAATGATAATTACATAAATCAGTTTAATTATTTGTAAGTTCACATTTTTTTCCACTGCTAAGTAATGTAAATAATTTTCAAGAACTACATCATGTACAAAGGTAGTAATTTCAGGAATTAAAACTTCCGGATTTTATACATTTTATGTTCATAATTTCATTACATTTTTATTACACTTACAATTATTTATCTTTTATAGGTTTGGAATTGGGAGCGGGTTTTGAGAAAAATGTTAGTTTTTTTATATTTTGCATTAATTGTAAGTAGGAATTACGCGAAAATTACTAGTTTTCCTCATGCTTTTGCTTTGAAATCGTCCGTTACACTAGGAACACACAGTAACATTTCCAATTTTTTCGTAGTTTTTGAAAATTTAAGAATTTCTTTCATATTTCAATTCACATTTTTATTTATTCTTTTAATAATGTTAAAAAATTATATTGCCTTTATTTCAAACTAAATTGTAACAAAAACTACCCACATTTCGAAAAAAATCATAGTCTTCTTTAAAGATTATTTTTTAAGTAAGAGAATAATCTATCTTCAATATTGAACAAATGTAAACTTTTGCAATATTCTAAACGTCTGAGAACGAATTAAGGAAATACGTACTTGCGTTCGTTTTTCTAAGCATAGCTACATTTGAGAAAACAATTTTAAAAAGTCGTTCGGGTTCATTATTTTTGAAAATTTACGGGGTCTTCATGTGAAATACTCCCTCAAAATCAAAATATGCGTTTCGAAGTTCAAGAGGCCGCGTACAAAAGTCAGATTGAACA
>JAHLJT010002630.1:6712503-6745052 GCA_031308135.1 Acheta domesticus
GGAATCTCAAGTAAATGAAACACACAGTTTCTTATCCAAATTTGGAATCTGCAATGCAACCAGTTCCGCATTCAGATTCCTAGTCGAAAACCACCAACGGAATAGAGAATGAAAGATGAAACAGACGATGGTAGTAACAGATCACGAAGATCTTGATTACACGCCATCTGCAGCATCACTACAGCGACAGCCATTGTCACAGGCAGAATTAAACTATCCTTGTAAGATGATCTAAATCTTTCAACGAGGCATGCGGTATTTTTTGGATCTCGTCTTCAAGAAATAACCTGTTACCAAAAACTAGTATTACATTCCGAAAAAGACAGCTTTATCATTCCCTTTTCTTCAATGACAGTTTGGTATATTATAATGACATAGATGGGCTGCTTCCACAATTTTGGGATGATTCGCAATCGGGAAGAATGGTTCCTACTTATAGATTCCTCAAAAAGTAGTCTCAAAGCCATTCTCTTACGTAACGGAAACGAGAAATCTTCGATACTAGTGGGCCTTCCCGTTCAGTTCAGGAAACCTACGAGAACATGAGGCTACTCCTGATGTATACTGGATATTCGAATCACAATGGAAAATCTGTGGTGATCTCAAAGTTCTGGGACTTTTTCTAGGAATGCAAACTGGTTACACAAAATATTGCTGTTTTGTGTGTCACTGGAATAGTTGGGCAAGGAAAGAACATTATGTACTCAAAGAGTGGCCTTTGAGAGAAATTTTTAATCCTGATGAAAAGAAATGTGTCACATGAATCCTTTGTTCATAAAGACAAAGTGCTGTTACCATCACTCCATCTGAATTCAGGCTTTATGAAGAATTTTGTGAAACCAATGGACAAAGACGGCCAGGATTTTCAAATTTTACGATCTACATTTCCTGCGATTTCTACTGCAAAAATTAAAGAAGGAATTTTCAGTGGGCCTCACTTGATGATAAGATATTACCTTTGAACAGTTGCTAGATACTGAGAAGGAATCTTGGCTTGCATTGAAAGATATATGCGACAATGTAATGTCTGAGGAATTACAAGGAACTGATGGAACATATGCTGACTGTTACAAGGCTTATGGGTGCAACATGTCTCTGAAATTACATTTCTTTCATTCCCATTTGTACTTCTTCCTACCTAATTTTGGAGATGTGAATGACAAATATGGTGAGCGATTTCATGGAGATATCTCTGCCATGGGAGATCGTCACCAAACATTTTGGCGGAATTACTGCTGGACACTCCTACAAGAAGTATCACCATCCACCCACAAACGGAAAGTTTCAGGAGAAGTCCCTAACTTGTAAGTTCATTTCCAACTTTATTCATCTTTCTCGTACTGTTTTCTTTTATGTTTTGTAATACAATTACTCCATACAAATAATTTAAAGCAACACTCACGTTTTTGTAACACTACAGATACCTCCTGTATTGTTATTGAGTTGTTTCCAAGTTTCTCGAAAGTGGAATATGTGTCGTATCTTTTCCAGATGAATTGGTTTGTGATGGAACATTTCTGATTTCATATTCGCAATCAGCGTATGTGATTTAGTAAAGAATACGTATTTTCATCTCGCGGCAAGATAAAATTTAAATTTGTTGCACTGTGTAATATACGATGTATAATATAATCCGTACAATAATAAAGGAAAAAGACAAATTTCAAGGAATAACCAATATGAGTGTACGAAGTGATAGCCAATGGATAGAACAGTGTGTACTCGACAATTGAAAATGAGCACAGCAGTTAGCGGAGTCACGAATTATCGGTTAGAAGAGAATTGAGGGGCTGACATTATGGTTTGCGAAGCAGAACGTGCTTGGCGGTGGCAGAGTTCGGATGTAGAACCGGTTGCGCAGTTAATGTTGCGAAATAATTCGTGGTCATTGTAGTAACTGATGAAAAGAGGATGGGGAAGGTGTACTCTATTTATTTTCACTTTTGCCTCGACATTTTTAGACAGACAACACTTGACATACATTCACATCTCTCTGTATACAATGACTTTTCTGAGCAGCTCTGTGCTCCTTCATCAGGTACAAAGTCAGAATTGTACAAACAATTCATCTTAATATCGCCTAGTAATCATGTATAAATATTAAAACACCTTTCACCTTTTAGAATGAAGTATTTAGGTCGATGGCTAGGACGAATTGTAAATTGACGAATACAGGTCATTATGGAGAGACCACATTGGTGTAATGGAGGACATACGAATACCGACAATTCTGAAATACAAGCTCAGAGGAAAAAGGTACGTAAGAAGACCGATGATGGATGGACCAATAAGGAGACGCAACGGAACGAAAGTTCCAATGCTTGAAGAATAAGAGGAATTGTCGGATCACAATAGTACTTTGAGATATTAGCGCGAAACTCATTCTGGTTGGTGGCAACTTTTCAAACTGGTAGATGGTTAATCTCATGATGTATGATTCATATTGCGTTCTCCTATGTTGTTGTATATCTAGTAGTTCAACACATATTCAAAAACACTCACAAGCAGAACACACATCCTTTACAACTACGTCACTATACAAAGACTATTTGACGTTATCTTACAACTCGCTGAGGCTGTTGCTCCGGTATAAGACGTTCGACAAAGGCCAGTGTCTCGACGAGATCTGGATTTCGGAAATTGAATAATTTGATGTTGAATACTGAATATTTTCCTTTGAAAAAATTGCAATATTATTTATTGGAATTTTACCCCGCAAGACATTAGCTATATCGCGCGTTTCTCGGCTACGTACCAAATGCCCTTATGAATTCCAAAATACGCTGACAACAAAAACATCAGAACATGTTAAAGGAGATCTCGGGGAATGCAATATTTTTGGGCAAAAACATTCTCCCAGCGAAGAAATCGGTCTGATCGCCACAACTGATCGACTGATTTGTGATTCCAGAGGCGTCGAATGCTGAGGTCGTTAGTCCTGTAAGTGTAGTGCATGTTTTATCACGCGGAAGATGATCTTCCCCTGCTGGATGGCGAGATTTGGCGCCGATCTTCACGTGGGATTGCGGATTTTCCCGACCAAGCATCTCCCACCTTCGAGAAATTGTCCCAGCAGAGAGAACTTTTAAGCTTTCGAGTATGGTAGTGTAGTGCATGTTAGTGTAAATGTGTGTGTGTGTTTATGGAGTGAGGATAAGACAAGGAAGAGGAAGGAAAGATAGTGCGCGGTCCGTGGTCCGTGTGTTAGGGTGGTGCTCCGACATTCGCCTGGTGTTGACCGGAGAAACCACGGAAAACTACCGATCACAGCAGCCGTCCAGCTAGAATTCTCCTCCAGATCAGCGGCTGAATTAGACCTAGCCACGAAGCTAGTGTCGAAATTGCTGCCACCATCGGTAGTCAAACCCCTAGGACTTCCCGATCAGAGACGTATTAATGTACGTATGTTATATTAGAAGTGAATGAATTTTCTTTATCATCAAGGAATAAAATATTGTTGAAGTTAACAAGAATGAAATGAGTGTTTTCATAGCTGTAATGGATAACATTTAACAAACAGATTTGAGATGCCTTATTATGGTCGTCAAAATGCAGAAAACATGTACATGATATATGGGGGACAAGTATAATTTTATGCAGTACACTGTTATAGTAATAATTACGATGTGTATAAATTAATAAATATAAGTTCTGAGAAATGAATATAGATTTTACTATATAAAATATTTAAATATTTCCTGTGATTTGGCCCTCTCTGAAAAAATTTCTTTGCCGCTCCCCCTTACATTGTGGTGCTCGCTATTCCGTGACTTAGTTGATCAAAGACAGCCCTAACGACTCAGATTTACTCAAAGAAGTGAAGCTACTACAAGAGTTGATATAAATTACTGTTAAATAATCCACAAAATATGGCGTCTTACCTCAAACTATTCACACCGTCACTCCTAAATCGCCGGTATGCGGTATAAAGAAGGTTAAACCTTTTGGGATTTTTCCTTCCTTTTGGATGATTCAAACTCTTGTAACGTCCCAAATGAGGACGCTTGTGAAGAATTTTGTATCGATAGCCTCGAATACGACGATAAAAGTCGTCATCTTCTCCGCCCCATCCCCAATAGCTATTACTATAGCCATTCAATTTTATAAACTTGTCTTTTCTCAATGCAGTCACTCCGCCGAAATAATTATCGTAAGGTAGTCTGTAAAAAAATCACAAAGAACATTAAAAAATGAGAGTAAATTTAATTTTATCGTGTTACTGTATTTTGTAGAAAGAAGATAAATTCAGTTCCTGTGCAAATAATTCGTTTTAGATGCACTTTGACTATAATTTGGCGTTTACGTAATCTAGATAAATAGAAATCACTTATAAAATAGAATATTATAAAAGAATAGAAAAGTAGAATACAAAAATGTATTCTTTTAAGGTAATCTTCAGAACAAAGTATATACTAAAAGCTCTCAGAACAATTCAAAGTTCATGTTGTTTCAATAAAAAATTTCTAGTAAAAGCTGAAAACAATGCTAACCATATCATTGGACACACTTCTATTTTACTTCATCGTAAATGTAATAGACATAATTATAATTATTTCAAATAATATATCTGTACTTTGTGACAAAAATTACTTTCATTACTGTAGCTGTTTTGTAAAATCTATTGGAACGTTACATCGGCTTCTGGAGAGAGTTCGACAGAAAAACTTATTGTGGGGCTTTGATAACGAAAACTAGTGGTGCTACAGAATGGCACCGACTTTCCCGTATTAGTTTTCTCTTTCCTTGGATCTTCGCTAGCTATTCGGAATTGCCAAATACTCTTTCTTGCCAGCTACCATCTATCACCGCCAAAGTGCATTTTTTTTGTCATTTTCTTAATTTTTCGGTTTCCTATAGGTAGAACGAAAATATTAATTTTAGAATATTAAAGAACACAAAAACCTAGCCGTAAATGGCAACTTTCTTTGAAAAATTATGTGCCGTTTAAGAGAAAATGGCGTTTTAGCGCTACTAAAAATGTGAAATTTAAAGCTCATTTTCACAGAAAAGTTTTGAGTTTTCAAAATACTTTATTTGAAGCACTTACACTCCCAAATATAATCGTGTTTACAAATTCCTGGTAATGTTAATATTAAAGAATGAGAGATCCTTAAAAAAATTACATATGTTTAATTTTGAAAAAACAAAACAATAACTCAAAATAAACTTTACGTCATATTAAACAATGCAATTAGCACTATCCGATCGAAAAGTTTTGAAGAAATTTTTTTAAGCCATTTATGAGAAAATGGCGTTTGAGTGTTTATGAAAATGTGGAAATTTCAGCTACTTTTCGCAGAAAACGGTTGTGTTTTCGAGAAACTTTACTTGACATTATTTAAAGCACATGTACTCGTAATATAATAATGTGAAAAAATGGCCGCTAATGTAAATATTATCGATGTGAGAAACATGTGAACAAATTTAAATTTTTGTAATTTTTGAAAAAAACAACCTATAGAGCAATGGCTTTTATGTCATCATTAAATTACATAATTATAATATTTTTCAAAGATCTCTCACATCTTTAATATGCACATTACCAGCAAGTTGTAAGCATTATTATATTTGTGAGTGTACGTGCTTGAAATAACTTTAAATAATGTATTTTGAAACTCAAAAATTTTCTGTGAAAATGAGCTTCAAATTTCGCATTTTTAGTAGCGCTTAAACGCCATTTTCTCTTAAACGGCACATAATTTTTAAAAGAAAATTGCCATTAGGTCTAGGTTTTTGTGTTCTTTAATATTCTAAAATTAATATTTCCGTTCTACCTATAGGAAACCGAAAAAATTAAGAAAATGACAAAAAAATGTACTTTTGGCGGTGATAGATGGCAGCTGGCAAGAAAGAGTGTGTGGCAATTCCAAATAGCTAGCAAAGACCCAAGGAAATAAAAAACTAATACGGGAAAGTCTGTGCCATTCTGTAGCACCACTAGTTCGTTATCACGGCTCGGCGTTGAATTTTTTTCCGCTGAAAATTGGCAATTTTTTCGCGCAACGTTACATAACTTTCCCTATACTACGTATATCACTCCGTGTATACATACGTTTACGGGAAAGTAAAGGGATAAATCTGATCTTTTTTTTAGTCTAATTCTAATCGCATCAAAATAGTGTTCCTCTATGAAGTAAATTACTTCCTCTAACGCGTTGTGTAGTCAGAATCCATGCTTTGCGCGTCTTTAGTACCCAAAAAATGGTTGATGGCAAAACGTCTGTGTTTAAGCTAGCTTCTGCGTAATCCAGACAATTGTCTGTGTTGGCACGAGCGGCCAAAAATGATTCAAATTTGACGCTGTCTGTGTAAGTCAAGTATTTATAACAATCTTTGGCATTAATTACCAGCTCAGAACATACATTTTAAACGTCGTGCGTTGGAGATCGATCGGGGAATATCAATTTTAGAGAAAATCGACTGAACGGTTTAATCGCTAGCGTTGTTTACAGACAGACGGACAGACATTTGGCCGTCAATCGATTTTTCGATATCAAGGAGCCATAATACATGGATTCTGGCTGCACCGCGTGTTAGAGCATTTTTTTTCTAAATTTAGCAACTGGATTTATCCAATTTTTGGTGTAGCCAGAATCCATGTTTTGTGCGCCCTTGAAAATTCATATTCCCTAATCGATCTGGCTGATGGTATAGCCCCTTGAATTTGAAACCGAAATTTTAATTTGGGGGTGTACTTTACATGAAGCCTCTGGAGCACTTGCAAAATGTAAAAGAAAATTTCCATCGATTTTGATTGAATTTTGTTTTTCGATAATGTGTCGGACGTTTAAGAGAATGGTGCAGGTCTCATTTTTGTTGAAAACGGATTTATGAAAAATTGCAAAAATTAAATTTTTTTCGGCATCTTCTTACAACTACTATTATGAAGATAGTGATTTTTCCCTTGATGAAATCTGTTCCTTAATGATAGATTTTGGAATAAAATATGATACAATTTTTGGAAAATTTGTGTTCTTTTTGCGTAATTTGGCTTGAAAGTACTGGCGAGAAACTACGTGTTGTTTTAACACTAGTTTACTCAAAAAACGCTTCATACATTTTATAAATTCTTTTTCTCTCATATATATGGAAGGGTGTCCAAAAGTGGCACAGGTCGTATTTTTATTTAACTCCGACTTTTCGAAAATTTCAATAGTTAGAAATAATGCGAGAATGCATGTGTTCTTGGAACACCACTATGCTTGATACCAACCTGTATTTATATCTATCAATAGCAGATGACAAATGCACTGGACGATCTAAACATGTGTATAGGTTTTTATCATTTTCTGGCAAGAGATCCACATCATGGAAGATGAAGCACTTGAAACCAAATAGATTGTCAGCTTCCACAAACCCCACATTCAAGAGCATACCTCTGTTGAATGCTTCAGCATCTGTAACAATTCAGACAAAAATAATGTGCTTGCTGATAGAATGGTAAAATAAGATTCAGAAGTCGTGAGCATTTTTTGTGAATACGTCAATTGTACACAGAAAATTGAATTTAAGAAAAAGTTTGTTACGCTGACTGTGCTGGAATTCGGGTCTTACAATGCCACGCTTTATGATTGGTAGTGAGGGCGTTCAGGGGGTACAGGTACTCATGCAATTGGATTGATTGATGGATTGATTGATGGATGGATGGATGGATTGATTGGTGTTTCCGGGCGCGTCAATTGCCAAGTTAATTAGACCCGTAAGTGTGGGGCATGATTTTAACTCAAGAGGTGGCGTTGACCCTCCCCGCTGGATGGAGAGATCTGGCGCTGACCTACACATAGGCTTGCACTGTTTTCCCTCAACCATGTATCTCCCACCAGCTAGGCACAGCCCCAGCCGGGTCAAGATCTAAACTTCTAATTAGTCTCCCGACATGTGTAGTAGTGTAGTGCATGTAAGAATAAATGGAAGGGAGTGAGGATAGGTCAAAGAGGACGTGGAAAGATGGCGCGTGGCCCTTTTCTTAGGATACTGCTCCGGCATTCGCCTTGTTTTGATCTTTTGTCGGGTTTGGACTGCGCAGGAAGGCCGAACGGGACGCGCTGGATGACCCGGGGTGGACACAAGATGGAAACAACACGTGCAATTCAGATCATTTCGAGGACACTAGCAGCTATCATGGCAGTCCCTCGATTCTATGCCTCCATTCAGACATTTGTGAAGCAACTTCTACACACACAGATCTATCTACAAGTTTAATAAACGCTAGAGAATGGAGGCCTTCCTGGCGCCAGGGCGGTGTGGTTGCGGTACCCTGCCAAAGTGAGATACTGCGGCGGGACGAGGCAAAAGCTACGTAGTGGGTCGCACCATTCAACAGTTTCCCATATACGGGCATCTCACTGTCGGTATGTCGGTCTGGACCAGCAGACGAAGAGCAGAAGAGTCTAGGACCCGGTGACTGAATATCCTGGGGCTGAATGAATTGCCTTATTTTACGTGGCGAGACTCAGGCCATGAGGTCTGCTCTTCCGTCTGACCACGCAAATTTCGCTACACTCCTTTCCACGGATAGAGCGGAAAGAAGGTATTACTGGGGCGACGAAACCGGCGATTTGAATTTAGCTCAGAGCTATACCCGTTCAACTGCTATACCGCGAACTTGGGTTTAGCAGTTCGTTACGCTAACCGCTACACCATCGCCGCCGCAACACCATCGCCGGGACTGATCAGTGTAGCAAGTGGCAGAAGAGTCGGCGCTTCAAAGAAGATGCGACTTGCAAGAATTATTGCCGACTTGCATTTCATAACGCTTGTAGTTCGAATTCAGCCGCCGTCTTGTGGAGAATTCCAGCGACCGGCTGCTCTGATTGGTAGTTTTTCCGTGATTTCTCTGATCACCAGGCAAACTTCGTACACTAACAAACACACCATGCTCTATCTTTTCTTCTTTTTCTTCTTCTTTTCCTTCGATCTTTCCGTCTTGACACACGCTAGAGACCAGGAGGGGGAGACCAGTCGGGTGTCATCTACAGAGTGTGATTGCGTAAATAAAAGTATCGTTTCTTTCGCAAATAGTTCTCTACGCCAACAGTATGTTGTATTTCCGCGAAGTAGCGAAGCCTAACCAATAAGGCGATTTTTTTTTTTAGAATAGCAAACTTTCCGGAAGATACAGAGAAGATACACTGCACACATTTGTCATTTTTGTTGTTATTTAAGGTCGCATCAACTACTCGGTCATTAGCGACCACTATTGGAAGTAAGGTTATGGTATGAGGATGAAACGACGTGGTGATGATAGGGGGTGAAAGGACAAACACATACAACCATGCCCGAGGTGGGACTCGACCCCACGGTCCAAGATCACTACAGCACTACTGGCTTAGCGATCTCGGCCACGGGGCCGACACATAATGTGTTATTGGCCCGTTACACAGCATTTGGAAAGGAACTGACCGGCCTGCTCGACGACGATGATGCGGTAGTCGAGCTGCTGGCGCTGCAGGAACGGGTGCAGCGCGTGGAGCAGCGTGGCGAGGTGCGCGGCGCGGTCGCGGTACGGGATGATGATGGCGACGCGATGGCGCGCGAAGCACTTGGTGGGGCGCCACGCGCCGCCGGGCAGCAGCTCTGGGAAGCGCCGCTCCAGCTCCGCCAGCGGCGGCGCCTCCTCGCGCACGTAGGTACGCGCCCTCTGCAACGCACGTCGCACGTGCCGCAACCAACAACCACCACCGACTCATGAGCTGCAACTTTCTCGCAAGTTTTAAAGTGAAACCTCCCTCCCAGTGGGGACTCATGGGCTCGACTGTACACATCCAAATTAATTCGCCACGTCGTTTGGTAGGGTTCGGCTTCGGCATTCGTCTGGTGTTGTTGGGAGAAACCACTGAAAACTACCGATCAAAGCAGCCGGCCGCTAGAATTCTCCTCCAAATAGTGACCGAACTCGACGTAGCTCTCTAGCTAGTGTCGAAAATCCTGCCACCATCAAGACTCGAACCTAGAACCTCCCAGTCAGAGGCACTGCAGTGACATCAGTTGATGCCCTGAGCCACCTCTCCCGGTTTTTCCCCCGGTCACCCCGGCGAATGCTGGGATGGCTCTACTGAAAGGCTATGACCGCATAATCGGCGTCGCCATTCGTTTAATACGTACCGTTACGAAGGCCTAGAAAAATCGAGATTTCGCGGTTTCCTGCTTTGGAGACCAATTAGGAACTCCGAGATGTAACGGCGCCGAGGGCAATTGCCCTTTACGGGGCATATAATGGCTAAATGTAAATACATATACAAAATTGGGTGCGATCGCGTCGGTTCGAGCAGGGATGGCTATCATGCGACATCTAGCGGCACGACCGAGAAAGAATGTGAGATACATCGTGAAAACAGGCCCTCATGCGCCAAGAAATAAAAACCCAAGTATACTGCCCATCGCTACATAAGCGCCGCGCTATCAGAGTCCCGTACGTAACACTGAAACCTACACACTTTTTAAACACGCTATTCCTGTACTCCGTGCTTGATTTATAAAATTTTTGGTTCCGGAATGCGCCCGAAAATGAATGATTTTTTTGGAAATAGTTGAATATTTATATTATAATTTAATAATTATTTCCAAGGTACCGAAATGGTACCGTGTACTGTGTACATTACAACGATATTAATGTACATGTACATAAAATTTAATGTGTAAATTAAAATCAATGTTGATTTAATGAATTGCTGTTCATGAAATTTAATGTACCGTTAAAACAAGATTAATGTGTTTGAGCATTAAATTTAATGTTAAAATTAAAATCAATGTATATTTAATGTAGGACTACATTAAACTTAATGTACCATGAAAAATTAAACGATATTTTTGTGTTGTACCTTAAATTTAATGTTTAACTGTATACACAATACAATATGAGAACGAAAAATCTCACATTTCATTGCTGTGCGCCCACTTACCAAGACCAGGAGGGCGGGGCGGACATATGCGGGGCCTTGGCCGTGCGGACTTCTCGGTTGTTGTCGTGGAGGCGTCGGTGAGCGCCTCCCGTGACGGTGCCAGCGTTTGTTGGCACTGGTGAGGGATGACCACGCGTGGGCATTTTGATTCCCCGTTCCGGACGCTCCACTCACGCGTGGCTGCTTTGTAACTCCTTTCGGCTGCAAGAGTCAACATGATTGGCACGTCAATTGCTATGGTCATCAGCCCCGTTGACGAATGTTTTAATACCGGGAGGAGGCGGTGGGCCCTTCCTGATAGTCTGTGAAACCCTGTGCCGACCTACACGGCGGGCGTGCGGAGGACTCCGCTTCCAGGTAACTTCCCCCGACACGACTCCGCCCGGACGTGACAAGCTCTATGCCTCCAGACTGTTTTCTCAACATGTGTATTCCCGACGACGGCAGGATTTTCAGACACTAGCTTGTCAGCTAGGTCGAATTCAGTCGCTGTCTGGAGGAGAATTCTAGCGGCCGGCTGCTCTGATCAGTGATATTCCGTGGTTTCTCCGATCAACACCAGGCGAATGCCGGAGCAGTACCCTAACAAACGGGCGACGGACCGCGCGCGATCTTTCCTTTCTCTTCCTTGTCCTATCCTCTCCTCTTACACACACACACACTTACACTCACATGCACTACACTACCACACATGCCGGGAGACCGGTCGGGAGCTTACAGCTTGTGCCGGCTGGGGCGGTGCCCCGCTGGTGGGAGATACCTGGTTGAGGGGAAACCCCGCTAGTCGACGGTAGGCCGGCGCCAGATCTCGCCATCCAGCGGGGAAAAGATCACCGCCACCTTCCGAGAAAAAGCACTACACTTACGGGACTAATAGCCTAAGTAGTTGACGCGCCCGGAAACGAACCAATCAATCAATAAAACATGTGTAGTAAAGTGGTGCATGCAAGGGCGTGTGTGTGTAAGTGTAAGGAGAGGAAAAATGACTGAAGAAACATCGCGCACCCTCCACGACCCGATTGTTGGGGACATTTGTTAGGGCATTCACTTGCGCGTAAAAAACACGTAAAACTAACAATTAGGGCAAGCGGCCACTAGATTCCTCCTCCACACAGCGGCTCAATTCGAAATAGCTAGAGATGAAAATCCACCACTTTACATGTGTTTTAAATAATGTCATATAACGTTTCTCGAGAACTCAACCGTTTTCTGTGAAAACTAGCTCAAAAGTTCGCATTTTCAGAAACGCTCAAACAACATTTTCTCATAAATGGTTTCAATTTTTTCTTCAAACTTTTAAAACGGATAGTGCTAATTGCACTGTTTAATATGACGTAAATTTAATTTTTTTGTTTTTTTTTTCAAAAATTACACAAATGTAATTTTTTAAAGATCAATCACACCGTTAGTATGCACATTCCCAGCGATTTGTAAACACTATTGTATTTGCGAGATAAAGTGCTTCAAACGACTTCGAATAATGTTTTTCGAAAACTCAAAACTTTTCTGTGAAAATAAGCTTCAAACTTCGCATTTACAGTAGCGCTTAAACGCCATTTCTTAAAAAGGCTCCAACTTTTTCAAAGAAAATTGTCATTTAGGACGAGGTTTTACTTTTCTTTAATATTCTTAAAATAATATTTCCGTTCTACTATTAGGAAACCGAAAAAAAATTAAAAATCAAAAAATGTACTTTGGGCGATAGATGGCAGCTGGCAAGAGTATGTGGCAAGTCCGAATAGCTAGCCGAGACCAAAGGAAATAGAAAACTAGTACGGGAAAGTCTGTGCCGTTCTGTAGCACAGACTAGTTTTTATTGTTTTACAATTCTTCCTTTTGCGCGATTATATCGTAAGGGTGCAGCTAGTTATGAATAACGATACCAGTAACTGTGGGTGTTAAAGCTGACCTGTAGATGGACTGCAGCGCGAGTTTGCAAGGGCGACCGCCAGCAGCAAGACAAACAGCAGCGCGCGCATCTTCGGAGACTCAGTGCTGCCAACTGTTGCTCAGGTAACCTGTTGCTTCACAAGAAGCACTCTGATTTCCGCCCACTCTACGTACCTGAAGAAAAAAATTAAAATAATGTCAGGGTGGAAATTAAAAATATATCTTTGATCTTATTCAATCCTGATATTTGAAAGTGACAAAGTAAAACTCATTGTAATCATTTTCGTATTTACAAATTTTTGGAGTATCAAACGGCATAGATGGACGGGCATTTGTAAAAGAACGCCCTAAGCACATGTTCATCTACGATAAAAAGTTATAATTTTCTTGTCGTATGATTAGGTGTTCTCCAGTTTACTACAAGTTTGAGGGATTTAATAACTGATATGCTATGAAACCTATCGAAGCATTAAAATTAATAGCATACATGTTACAACGTACATAAACAAACGCACAATTAATAACATAACATTAAAAACAATTTTAATCTCGCGTGGGAAAACGTTGTGAGCGCCAGGAGCACCGAGTGTGCTCGCTAGAAAATTTGCAGCCCGACTGACGCCGCGTGGCGTCGTCTCGAGAGTTCGGACGCAGCTTGGCGCGATTTTCTGCCGCCAGCCAATAGGCAGTCGTGTTAGTAAGATTTTATGCAATTGAAGGCAAGGTATCTTACGTTAAAAACGTTGAATATATTGTCGCGTGGTCGCATACGGCTGGGGAGTAAGCATAATTTGTAGCTCGCCGCGGAAAGAGGTCTCAGCAGAGAAAAAGGCCTATATACCAGCTAACCTCGCTTGACGGGGGGACAAATGCTACTCGTGAGCTCGTTCGCCCGTGTGCAACCTTTCCCCCGTCGGTTCAGATCGGCCCAAACTGCCCTGCAGACTTCCCTTCACCCCTAGTCGGTTCAGATCGGCCCAAACTGGCCCTGCTGACTTTTCACCCATAGTCGGTTCAGATCAGCCCAAATGGCCCTGCCGACCTCCCTTCACCTCTCCGTCTTCAGATCGGAACTGGCCCTGCCAACACTCCTCAATCCCGCTAGTCCAGACAGGCTCCCCGGAGTCCTGCTAGCAGCTTCCCGCCCTTGCCCCTAATCCCCGTGCACTTCGAGTGGCGCCATGGACGCTGCAAAGTCGCTCTTCCGAGAAGAACCGTCCTCGCGGAGGCTGGGCTATGTCAGGTGCCTGTGTAAGTTACACCTCTCAATAAACTGCTGTTTGCCATGACTGGGGTCATCCCTGTTCTTATTGCTCCCTCTCATCCGCCTTAGGCCTTTAATAGAATAGGGAATGGCCCAGAGGGCACCTTCTGCCCTTACCGTCCTTCCACTCCCCTGCACGTGGTGCCAGACCCCTTCCCCCACGACAATGTAGAGCAGTGGTGTCAAGGTATTCTACTGGTGACAGTAGCACGCCTCGTGACACCGTGGCATGCCACGAGCTTCTCTGTGCAACTAGCGTCGGGAGAGGAATCTATTAATACGAGTGGTAATAACCCCGCCGTTTTACAATAGTGATGGCGTTGTCTCTTGCGGCGGGGTGATGAACTACGTAGAGGGGCGATTTCGTCGTGGCACTCGTGCCACGGACTTCCGCTCGTGGCATCGACCTTGACAACACTGATGTAAAGTTTTGAATGCTAAAAATTGTGTTTTACATAGCTAACTTATTAGGATAACTGAATACTGTAATAAATTCTTGGAAGTTATTGCACGCGCAATGCCTCGAGTTGGCATAGGCAATTCCTGGAAGTGGCTCGGTCAAGAAGTGCAGCTGCGAAGTACTAAGAAATGAGTAAGGCGATCGCACTACATGAACTCGGTATCCGGTTGAAATAAGCCTGTTGGGAAGAGCCCCGAATATAGCTTAAGAATACATACATTGTTTTACAATAAACTGAAGGTCTTGAGCTTCAGCTATAGTGCGATGTGCCCACATGAATTAAATATGATTAAGCTTATAAATAAAAGCTGGCGAGTTCGAACAGAGGTATTCAAAATACTCCAAATTTTAGTTACGTAATTTATGAACGCCCTCGTATGTGAATGCATCGATAACTAATTAATATATCGACAGCCTACGATACTGATCAAAAGAATGAAAATGACGAAAAGGGCGAAATCCGTTCTCTTTTATCACCAAAGTAAAGCTTGTGTTTTTCTTATCAATATTATATGAAAAACTAAATATAGATAATGTGTTTAAAGCCCTTACTGACCATACACCAAAGATAATTGGAGACAATGATGGCTCGAGCCTTCAAAATTTGCTTTTTCTTAAAACAATGAAAGTGACCCAAGTTTATTTAGTTGCTGTGGCTAGCACAAAATCTATATATACGTATCAAAAATACAGCGAGTATAAACTTTAATGCGCTGCTTTTTTCTTCCAACATTCCCATCATCCACATCAGTTATCATTACTTAAAATTATAACTAAAGATCACTCACCAATTTGTAACCGAGATTGGAAAGCCTTTCCTTCGCTCGTTGTAGATTTCGTAAACACTCTTCTATCGAAGTCTGCTATTCGGCTAGACCCCGCTGGTGTTTCCAGTTGCAGTGAGTAGAATGATAGAAAGAGATGGGTGAGCTATTCCGGCGCACCAATGTTTGCTCGATCTGCGCAGCACCAGTTTGCGTCACGAACCACGTGACCACAGCACGGGTGTTCTTTTCATCATGGCGATTAGCGCAACCTCAGCAGTCACGAATTTATTTAAAAAATTTTTTAGATGTATTAGATTTATTATTAATTCTGCAATGAAGTATCATTACTTGGTGGCAGAATATTTAAATTACAAGAGAGTACTTGATTTAGAAAAAAAACAATAATTAAGAATAATGGTACATAATTTCACAGCGCAAACCTTACTCCAATTCATTTTGCTCCACTTCACTTCAGTTCACTTCACTGCACTGCACTTCACAACACTTAACTGATATGCATCTCTTTCGCATTTCTTTCCCTCCACTACACAACACTGCACTGCACTGCACTACACGAATATAAATAATAATAATAATAATAATAATAATAATAATAATAATAATAATGACAATACTACTACAACTACTACTAATAATAACAATTAGACAAATTACTTAATAGGAAATTCTACTTATTTAACAGTAGAAACTTAACAATAATACAATGACATAAAATATAGATGAATAGCTAGGAAACTAATTTATTTTTAAATTTTCTCAGGTTTTGAGGAAAGGGTTCAAAGATTGTCGCAGGCAAACTGTTCCAGTCTCTAATAGTTCTGTTTGTGAATGAAAATTTCCCAACATCCGTTTTCTGCACTCTTGTCTTAATTTTGTGCTTGTGATCCGCTCTACCGAAGTAAGTAGGTTTTCCTAGACGACGATTAATTTCACCCCAAGCAGGATAACCTTTGTATGCTTTGTACATAGCACAGAGTCGCAACTTAATCCGCCTTTTTTTCGAGTGACTCCCATGCACCTTTATTTTTTGTACCCCTGAAAGTGAATTTTAATGCTCTGCGCTGGAGCCTTTCTAGATTACCTTGCTGCGATATTCTGTACGGGTCCCAGCATACCGCGCCGTATTCTAACACGGGTCGCACTAGTGACATATAAGCTAATTCTTTACTTTTCACCGTACTCCTCTTTAGAATCCGCATAACGAAATGTAAAGATCTCCAGGCTTTCCCTACAACGAAATTTACTTGATTTTCCCAACTCAATTTACTGTCTAACTGTATTCCTAAATATTTGCAAGATGTAACTGTAGGTATGACATTGTTATTCAATTTGTACACTGTTTCACCATAACATCGACCCCTACCAAACGTGATGGCTTTGCTCTTCGAACTGTTTATTTCCATGCCGTTTGTTTCTGCCCAGGAGTGTAATTTGTCTGTGTCTCGCTGCAAAATATCTACATCGTCCTCTGATTTGATAACCCGATAGATGATACAGTCATCGGCGAAGAGTCTTACATTTGAAGCTAAATGTTTTGGCAAGTCATTCACAAAGGTGAGAAACATGAGAGGTCCAACGACACTTCCTTGTGGAATCCCTGACGTAACACTAGCGGAGGTTGATAAAAAGCTTCCTATTCGAACCTTTTGTTTCCTATCACGTAATAGTTCGTTTATCCAAGCCACCACCCTTGTGTCTATACCCGAATCTATTAATTTGTTTACAAGACGATCGTGTGGAACAACATCAAAAGCTTTAGCAAAATCTATTACTATCGCGTCTACCCTTCCCCCATTATCAATTTCATCGGCTAGGTCCTGTAGAAGGGAAACAAGCTGACTTTCGCATGAGAAACCGTTCCTGAAACCGTGTTGACCTTGATACAGCCATTCCTTGTCCTCCCATTCTTTCCGGATGTAGTTAGTAATTAATTGTTCCATGAGTTTGCATACGACTGATGTGAGACTTATCGGTCTGTAGTTACTAAGGACTGTTTTATCACCGCTTTTAAAAACAGGTACTACGAGTGCTAACTTCCAATCTTCCGGTACGCAAGCGTTATTGATAGAGACATTAAATAATCTAATTAGATACGGTAGAATAGCCTCACCGCCTAATTTAATGATATCCGTGGAAATACAATCGGGCCCTCGAGATTTTCCGCTTTTCATTAATTTTATTCTTTTCCGTAGAGTATTTACGTCGATATAAATAGATTTCTATCTGATAACGTTGGTATCCGTGTATCGTTAGTTTTCTGCTGAAATACCGACGTGAAATACGCATTAAAAGCGTTTGCTTTTTCCCTGTCGTCAGTTACTTGCGAATTATTTATCCGAACAACTGGTATTTCATCTTTGTTTCCCTTCCTTCTACGAACATACTTAAAAAATTTCGACCAATTACTGCCGTCCGCATCAAGGATATATTTCAAATGACGTTCTTCCGCAATTTTCTTTTCCTTTTCTAATGCTTTTGAATAACTTCGAAATAATGACATATGGTTATCACTAATGTGTCTGTTTCTAAACGCCTTTCTGGTTTTTCTTTTCATGCATCTAATCTTTGCATTATAATATTCTGGATCTACTTTTTAACAATTTGCACGGCACAAATGTCTGCACGGCATTTTCAAGAATATTTTTAAATCCTCGCCATATTTCTTCAATCCCCCCCCCCTATTCTAAGAAACCCTTCGTACTGTTCTCTTAAGTATTTTTGAAGCCCTTCTACATTCGTTTTCTTGTATTCCCTCAGTGGAAATCCGGCGTTAATACTTTTCCTTGAAGTACTTAAGTCCAAGTCGACAAGAACGGCTTTATGGTCACTTATACCTTCCATGACGTCGCACGATAAGAATAAGTCTTTCGGTCTAACGAGGCAAATATCTAGAAGCGCTTCCTGTCTAGTGGGCTGGTCTACTACCTGCGCTAATCCGTTGTCCCAAACAAGTCTATTGACAAGTTGCTGCACATTTCCGTCGCAAACGCACCCTTTCCAATTAGTGTCTGGAAGATTTAAATCTCCGGCAATAACTACTGGATGGCTATTTATGTTTTTAGTTCTTTCGTGTATGGCGCCTAAGATTTCGTAACTACTAGCCGGTGGACGATAGCAAGCAATTATTTCTAGGATATTTCCTAAACAATGAATTTTCAACCCCGTCATTTCAAAAACATTATCAACCCAATTTGATATGACATTTAATGTGTTTTTCACGCAAATGAAAACTCCGCCGCCTCTAGTTTCGCGATCTCTCCTAAACGTAATATAATCAGACCGAAAAATTTCCGAATTCGCTACCGCATCCGAGAGCCATGATTCTGTACCTATCACGATATCAGGATCACAAGCCTCAATTAAATTCCAAAATTCTATTACCTTATTCATGATACTACGGCAGTTCACCTGCAACAATCTAGTGAAGCCTTTCCTCACCTGCAAGTCTGATTTTGGGATCCCTGCGTCTTGTTTAGGTGCCTGCGCCCGCGCAGTAGTTGTTTCATCCCGCGCAGCAGTCGCCTCCTCCCGCGCAAATATTATAATATTAATAATTAATTGCATATATAATGAAATATCCTTTCTCTTTCTTTCAATTCTATTTAATTCATTTTTAACAAATTCTATCTAATAATTTTATATTTTTTCGAATTTTGATTGCTTAGCTTAATTATGACTATTGTCAACAACAACACTATTTACCCATGCTCGCTATATTACTATACGATCTCGGGGCTTCTTTATGATTCTTTAATTCGTGGCCCTAAAAATATATCGCTCGTAGGAGAATTTGGCTGGTAAAATTATTTATACTAGGGAGATTTCTATTTATTGCTAGATCTTGTTAACAAATACACGTAATTTGAACTTATTGCAGTAGTACAAATGACTACTGTTTAATGAAAGTTTTATCAGGCGAGCACCACGCTGACCAACTCAAAAATTAGGGTCACGTCTTAGGGGATTCATAAATCGCTGTTGGCTGGCCGTTGAAAACGAGGGAAATGGTCACCGCGATATCTCAGCTGAAAGAATGAGAGTCTTGAAAGTTCTGCAGAGCTGCAAAGACGCAATGTGAGAGAAAACCACGGTGCTTATCCGATCGAAAAAGGATCCGAGCAACGTTGTGTACCATTCACAAGAGGTGAAGAACCCTCAAAAGTGGCCATTTTGGGCATTCTCGTATGGCCAATGTTAATCGTGTAACACCCTATCTAATTCGGGGGGGGGGCTCTTGCACATCGTATGCGACTTCAGCCAATGAGCTTCAGGCGCCAGTTTGCGTCGAGATATTAGCGGGAATTTTAAATGCAGCCAGATACCAAAATTCATCACATTGTTACAAGTCATTGATGTATTTCTTTTAAATTTTGAATCTTGCACACCTGCATCGTGTTATTTTTCGTTGGTTATCGCTGAACCGTCACTTTATGCCACTTTCAAAATTGCATTCATTGTTGGCAGGGAGGTAGAAGGTACCACGCGTACAAAATTATTACACTTTCACATTTCTAGGACCAACATTTATTGCGCTACACACACACCGTTCATGTTGATATATTGGCGCCATATTGGCGAACACACGCGTTGAGACGTCGCGGCAAGGAGTGTCTCGAATGGAGTTCTATGCCAGTCCTTCCCATACAGCTTGCAAAGTTCATGCAGATTGGTGGGTAGGGATGGGATCCTGATCGCACACTCCTTACCACTCCAACATTCTCGATCGAGGAGAGGTCTGGCGATGCGGCTGGCCATGGCAGAGTCCAAGGCATGCTCGGGAGATGGCTGCGGTATGCAGCCGCGCGTTTTCCTGTTGAAATAGGGCATGGGCGTGGGGGTTCACGAACAGCAGAGCCACCGGGGATCTCCTGAACGTATCGTGCGGCTTTCCTAAGAACATTATCACAGAGAGGGCATCCTGCGGGGAATTTTAGTAAACCAACTCGACGGTTCTGAAGGCGGGTGGCACTCGTGCCACGGACTCCCGCTCGAGCATCGATCTTGACAACACATGTGTAAAGTCATTAAACGTTCAATTATAATGCAAATTATACTGAAATAGGTAACATTTCATGCTCAAAGAATACCGGTTTTCGTTTAAATTCTATTTCAGATTCATAACCGAAAGGCAATAACCAATCTGTTGGCTCGTTTGAGTTTAATCTATATTCTGGATCATAATGTTTCATGTTAAATTTAACTTTTTCTTATCCTTAGTCGACCTGATACCAGCTGGTTTGGTTTCGACTAGCAATGTTGATGTATTCGGCAATTATGGGCTAATTCTAAACAAACTACAGAAATAAGCATTCCAATGAACTAAAAATCACAATCACAAATTCACACTACACCAAGAAATATAATTAGCAAACTAACTTTCTACAAGTTGTAGCAGATGCAACACAGTGGGAGATTTCGTGCTGCGAATGCAACTACATTCGGGATGAGTACGGGTTTCAGGTGATTGCCACAGATATATAGAACTAGATTGGCAGTGCTGCCCCTGCAAGTGAAGCCAAGCGGGAGAAGGTACGATGGCGGCGCGCGCAACTCTTGACTTCGTTTATACGGGTAGCAATGGTAATATAGTCTTAAAGAACTTAATGGGTGGTATGAATAATAAAGAAGCATTTGCTTAGAGCATCTTCTCACGAGCATGAGCATTTGTTCTGAGAAAATTCTTCTACCAATGAGCATTTGCTCAACTTCGTATGAATAAAAATATTCTTCGAGTGATGATTATATTCTCATAGAAAATTGAGGATATTCTCATTTGTCTACGCAGCTGGTGTGATTTTCTTCCGATTCGCGCTGTTATACAACTTGTTTTAACTATCTCATTTGCGTGCTGCCGGTGCAGTTGTTTATGAAAACTATCGTTGTTCCATTGTGAAGAGTATATTTCGATCTTAAGCTTCAATTCCACGCGTAGTGGAGCAAATGAAATGCGGAAGCGTTATTTCAGTTGCCTAAAGCATCTCTATGATAACACGCAAGAGCTATATAGTT
This sequence comes from Acheta domesticus, assembly GCA_031308135.1. Taxonomy (NCBI): domain Eukaryota; kingdom Metazoa; phylum Arthropoda; class Insecta; order Orthoptera; family Gryllidae; genus Acheta; species Acheta domesticus. The sequence continues at coordinate 6,733,816 of JAHLJT010002630.1, forward strand.
GCTATAACCCGTTCCTAATCATATAGTGCGTCATTAAATACGGACAAAACCATAACCTTCATTTCAAATAAGCAAGGTATTGGAATTGTTAATTTTCATTATTTCGTAAATGTCTGAACGTTTCATATTCTGGAGTCTTAAGCAGATTCAGGCCGGAGAACACCTTTATTTCTACCATGACTCACACCAGTAGTTCTATTCACATTTATTTGCATATATTTTTGCTTGAATACCTTGTTGTATTAATCTATTCAGCCCCAAATATCGTAGTTTTTTATACGAATGTGCGTACAATACAAGGTGCAGACGAAATAAACCTGTATTAGTTCTGGCTCTTAATTTTTTATTTGTTAATTTCTCTTCGGATTGTATAAATTTCATTCATTTGGATCAATTTTGATTACAAGGCCCATAACCTCAACGTGGTTTTTAAAGTGTTGAATGTCTGGGAAATACACAAATCTCTACTACACCTTACTGAAAAGATCAAGATCTACTCACAAAAATACTTTCAATTTTGTTTCATATGAACGAGTGCCACACCCAGTTTTCACCTTTTATTGGCTGAAACGCGCGGTTCGACGAATTTAATGTTTCTCTCCGAAAATCGAAACAAACTTCGCAAGTTTTATCCCGAAGCAGCGCCGTGCTACTTCTATTTTATTTTATTCACCAACAAAGTAATTTCTTGATGGGTTACTACTTACAACAAAGGTACGATAACCTCACATTTAAAAGTGAGGCACCTCAAGACCAGACTCAAAACAATCGCAGGATATGCTCACGAAGGGAGTAAATTCTCGGTTTTTTATTCATGTGGATGAGAGCATATGCTCTACCGAGCCTCGGAGAATGAGAATTTTCTCACGTTTGAGAATTTACTCATTCTTTAAGAATATTCTCGAACTTTTATTCATACGCTGCCGAGCATCTGCTCAAAAAACGCGAGTAAATAGCATTTGCTCAGTTTTATTCATACCACCCAATGTATATCTTTTACTTGATCTTAATTTGTTTGCCAACCGCAATGCTTTTATTCTGCATTATGAAAATATCAATAAATGATAATTTATTACTGTAATAATTACTGTAAATTACTCCTTTCAGCTAGGATATGATCTAGTTTAAACACATAACAACCGACCACTAGTACTTATTATATTTGTTATTCACCGCACTAAGATGAGAAAGTTAAATTTTAAATGACACTTTTTTGTCAATCATGCTCCTGCTAAGTAATTCGCTTTACTGGTGATTTTTAGACATTGTAAACTGTTAAGACAGACCTTACATCTAATTTTGATCATTCAAGTATTTAATGCTTGAACTAATTAAGTTAGCACCAATGAAGTCATTTCTGCAGTGCTCAATAAAGTGTAATTTTTCAGGTATTATATAGAAAGTAATTGAGGTTACAGAGCTTACGAATACAGATGAATATTTCGAACGTCATCCGCGAAAGGACTATTGAAATATTTAAAATTAAACTCATGAATAGGACAGTAGTTCACTTTGTTAATATTATTACTCGTAACATTAAAACAAGTATGAGCATACAACTCATCTGCTTTGCACATATGTATAACGCCTCAGATCGGGGTGATAGTAAGATGGCGTCACGCGCAGTTTCTTGGCGTCAGTGCTACCCTAGCGTTCAGCATACGCATTGCCAATCTATTTACTTTATATCTGTGGTGATTGCTTTCTTTTGAGGTGAATGAAAGGCAATATAAACTTGTGAATATATTGAAATTTATTCATTGATGTGTAGATGGATAATTGTACAAGTAAGAAGTTTAGAAGTAAGCCAGAGGACCCATGAATGTTTATACAGTTTGTTAAAGTTCTTCATTCTTGACGTTCACGTTTACTTACAATTCGATGCACGTTTACTGCAAGCACCTACCCAGATCAGACGGCTGAGTGTGTGGATGCCGTCAGCTGAGGTTGGCTCCAGATGATGCGGCTAGCGGCCTGGATGGCGCAAGGGGCTCGTACTCGGTGTGACTGGAGTGGCCCGGTTGTGTAGATTCGTAAATTCGGTCAGGTGACTGACTACTGAACAAGTGATCTCAACGTTACAACTGGATGCACAACTGCAATGCTCTGGAGGGCTGAAAATCGTGACGATCGTTGTTCGTTAGGTTGGCTGCGGTGAACGTCTACCTACAGACTTTCTTACGGAGTTAAATGTGTCCTGTGTTTTGTTAGTGATCCTTAAAATCGTCTCTGTAAAGGAAAATGGAATGAGTATGCAGTACTACTTATTATTTGGTAGCCAATGTTTTAATAATATTTTTTTGTTTCTTTTTACACAATTTTTATTTCCCATAAATTGAACTAAAGAAATTATTAAAAATACTAATCAAACAACAATACACTGCCTGAATTTTAAGAACGTCTCCAAGATATGAACGATTGGATTGTTAAAGTTTTGTACGTAAATTGCAATTTTAAAATATTAAATATTGCTTCTTCTCCAAATTTTATTACGTTTTCGTGAACATAAAAGATAATAAATGTTTTAAATTTTAACGAGACGCTGATTCCTACTGTTTGGTTCTAGAGATAATGAGGAAAGAAAAGACGTTGACTATCATGGCGGACCGTCACGATTTCTCAGCCCTGAGTGGTAGTCTCCAGTCTACACTAGAGCTCACTGCTACTGATGCTCGGTTAGCCCGAATTTAGAGCTCGCGGCCTGTTTGCCGCGCTAGTTGACTGTCGAAGCCTTAATTGGCGAAACAAGAACAGTCAACTCGTTCGCAGGCTGTCTGACGAGTGGAGCGAGTATTGACACACTCGTCCGGCGTATTGAGCGATGAATCAGTGATAATTGTTTGAGTCTTGCACAGTTGTAGGCTGATGCCTAAGTTAGCAAGTGAGTTGAGTGCCAACTACGCCAGTATGATAGTGCTGAACAACAGAAGGGAAGTTGTAGCACCTATCAAAGTTATTGACTGTTAGTAGCGTTGCTTGTAGTAGAGTTTGACTGATAGTAGATTTTGTAGCAGTTTGGTAGTGACTAAGCGACTTTCGGTAGTAGTAGTAGTAGTAGTAGTAGTAGTAGTAGTAGTAGTTGTACGAGTTGGTCTGATAGTAATTGCTGATAATAGTAGTAGTCACGTAAGAGCGAAGTTGCCGTATTTATTATTGCGGATATTTCCGAGTCCAAGGAGGGGAGGGTCACTTGACCTTAGCAGCTAGCGTATAGCATGCAGTGAGTCGCGAGGTGCCCGCGATGGCTGCTTGCTATTTGATCGCTGCTTCGCTATTGTCTGGTTTGATTGGTCTGGATTGTCTGGTTCTGATTTGATAAGTAAAGTTTTTGTGAGACATATTCTCTCCGTTTAATTTTTCAAAGCCATGAATGTGGAAGACAAGGAATTTTATAAATCTGTTCTTGATTGCCTCGGGAATGAGAAAAGTTCTGAATGTGATGAAGCGAGTGACGATGAAATATTTCAAGGGAACGAGGTTGAAATTTTGAATGAAGATCTAATTGAAGGTAGTATTTATTTGCAATTCGCTTATTCGTTCTATGATGAATACTTTGTTCCTCTTTGAAGTATGTTAGAATCTTACGTATTCTGAGAGTAATCACATTACTTGTAGAGATTACTTTTATTTATTTAATGTTATTAAATAATTTTGTCTTGTATGTTTATATAAAGTTTTGATATTTTCTTTCAGATTGATGTTGTTTAGATATTTTCTGCAAAATATGTTTACTTGATCTCTCTCTAGTTCTTTAATACATATATTTGTATAATTTTCGCATCAAATGATTAATCCTAGTCTTCCTTTTGAAAGAAGCAAATTTGACTATCCGTTTACTACTGTACAATCTTTGACTACCCGTGTCCTTGTTTGGGGACATTCCATATCTCAAAAACTAACCATTCAAAAATTCCGAAAAATATTATGGATCTTAATGAGAGCAACATATTCACATCCTGCAATTTTCAGAATTTTCTGCTGAAGAAAAAAGTTAGTAGCGAAATTTCGCTATGAAGGTTACTGACTCTCTTTATGATACCATGTTACAATGAACTCTCTCATTTCTCTAAAAAGGAGTTTATAAACAAAACAGTGTCGTTCACATAAGGGCGTATGTTCAATATACCGATCCAGTCTTATTACAATAACAGCCCTTGCGGTCTATGAAGACGTGCTAAAAGTGACGTCTACTGGAAAGATCAGCGCTCTGTATGAGGGCACTGGCAAGATGGTGGACGCTCTGGAGGGCCGTTTTAACTCTCTTCTCATCAAAACAAACATTGCGTGTAAGAAAGATCTTATCTACAAACCTCAATGAAGGGTCCACGACAAAGGCTACAAGCCTGTAAACAAGCAATAATTCAATGGAATTTGAAACTAATACGCCCTTCCGGGATGGCGTTTCGACTCACTTTTCCGTTGTTTTCTTATACAGTTAACATGGCGTACAGAAAAAACATTCTCAAAATTTGGGGTACTTCACATGAAGCCCCCCGGACATTTTCAAATTTTTTTCAAAAACGGCTACAAATTTTATCCTTTAAATTTCTTGTGAGAATAGAGTGTATTATACTAGTGTATTAATGTGGCGTAAGTCCGAATTTCACGGTTAACACTGAATTTTCGGAAATTGCAAAAGTTTGAATTTTTTCGGGCTCTTCCTAAAACTAGAAAATTAAAGATAGAGATTTTTCTTTCAAATAAAATTTGTTTTCCTTAGTTCTTTTTTTAAACTCGTATATTTTTTGAAAATTTTAGTATTTTTTGCGAAATATTGAGTGCAATATATGCAATTTTCAAAAATTACAAAAACAAGATTTTCTCAAAAATGGCACCAATTTTTTTAACTTTTCTAGGGATAGTGATAAATGGGCTCTATGATATGACATGAACGTCATACTGCTCTATTATTTGTTTCAAAAATAAAAAAAAAATTTCACTTGTCTCTAACATCATTAATATTTACATTAGTGGCGATTTGTTGACATTATCATATTAATGAGTACATATGCTTTAGATAATGTCATACAAAGGTTCTCGAGAACTCACCCGTTTTCTGTGAAAACTAGCTCAAAATTCCGCATTTTCAGAAATGCTCAAACCCCATTTTCTCAAAAAGGCTCCAGATTTTTTCTTCAAACTTTTTGAATGGGTAGTTCTAATTGGATTCTTTAATATAACAGTAAAGTTAATTTCGGGATATTTTCTTGTTTTTACAAAAATTACACAAATGTAATTTATCTGAAAGATCTCTCACACCTTTAATATGCACATTACCAGCAATTTGTAAATGCTGTTGTATTTGTAAGTTAAAGTGCTTGAAATAACTTCAAGTGAAGTTTTTCGAAAACTCAAAAATTTTCTGTGAAAAAGAGCTTCAAATTTTGCATTTTTAGCAGTGCTTAAATGGCATGTTCTTAGAAACGGCTCAAAAAGAAAATTGCCAATTAGGACAAGGTTTTACTGTTCGTTAATATTCTAAAATTTACATTTTCGTTCTACCATTTGTAAACCAAAAATTAAGAAAATGTCGAAAAAAGTAATTTGAGCAGCGATAGATGGCAGCTGGCAAGAGTATGTGGCAAGTATGAGTAGCTAGCTGAGACCAAAGGAAATAAAAAACGAATACAAGAAAGTTTGTGCCATTCTGTAGCACCACTAGTTTACTTTTTGGATATTTAAATATTAAAATTGAAGGTTGGGATTGTAATATTAAAAATCCTCATGATTTAAGACTTCACTATATATTTTCAAAAATAACTTGTGAGACCAATTGGGTCCTGTATTCTTGTACTTTATTTATTAATGGGAGTACTTCTAATTCTACTCTAATTATCTCACTTTTATTTTGTCGAATATAGTGCAACCTTTCACTTGTCTCAAGAACTTTATCTCAGACATCTGTATTATTGTACCAGGACATCCATTCTCCTTTTGTGCTCATTACTCTTTTCACACTAATGTCATTCCTGTCATACTTGATATAATTGTTTCTAAAACCGTCAATTTTCCTATTTATCTAACTCTTATTCCTGAATTAGCTTCTGATCATCACCCTCTCAAAAATTACTTTCTCTTTGTCTTTACAAAAAATATATTTTCAAAAATTGAATTCATTAACTGAGAGCAATATAAAGATCTTATTCACCTACCTAAGCCATTACTATAAATTTCCCTCTTGTATTCATCAGTGGCATAGCGTCAGGGGACGCTAAGAAGCTGAGCATCCCCACGTGAAATATTAATCAAAGAAGCCCAAATATTGTATTGATAATCTTCCAAGTGAGTGAAACACATTCAGCGAAACACGTTTTGTATTAATTTTGAAGTGATTTCCTATGATTGAATTCCGCGCGTTTTTACAAGCTGGCCTCTGATTGCTTGGACGCTAAAATGCTTCTAGCGTCTGTGTTTCTAATAGTGGATTATTTTGAAAATTATTGTATTCCTAATCCTATTATTTATGAAAATTTTCATGATCAAATTGAAAAATTCAAGTCTTCACCTATTTATATAATCCTTCAAACATAAAATTTATTTCTGTACATGAGATTTTCAATTTAACTAAACATTTGAAAGCATGTAAGGCATCAGTTTATAATTCTCTATCTAAGAAAATGTTTAAAAAATTAAATTTACCAGTAACCACTAAATTAACTTATTTATTTATTTGTATGCTTCAAACTTCATATTTTTTCAAGCATGAAAACTTGCTTACGTTCTTTTCTTCTGTAAAACGGTTATCATCATTATCAAAAATCTTCGAAAATTGTTATTAAATTGTCTTCATAAAGACATTGCCTCAATTCACGCCATTCCAAATTATCAATTTGGCTTTCGTTCTAATTAATCAACATCAACTCTTACGTGTTACTGAATGTATAGCTAATAATTTCATTGTAAAGAACATAATGTTTCCTTCTTTTTAAATATTTCCTAAATTTTAATAAAGTGTGGCATACTGGTTAACTATCTAAATTACAATATATTGGTACTCCTCATTACTTATTTGAAATCATTAAATTTTTTATTTTTTACTTCCTTTTTTGCTGTTAAAATTAACTCTTTTCTTTCAAATCTTTATCCCATTTGATCAAGAATTCCCCAAAGTTTCATTCTTTCTCCTCAATTTTTTAACATTTTTATATCTGATTTTCCCCTTTTACCTTTTGTTACTTCAGCCCTTCATACTGACTACACCACTTTTTATCATCTCACTCAAATATAAAAATGGCTCATAATATTGTACAAAATGCCATTCAAAATATATATATTGAACACAATCTTAGAGAATTAGTATTAATCCAAGTAAAACTCAAGCACAATTCTTTACCCTCTGTCAACCAACTAAACTTCCTCCACTTATTAAAATTCCTACCATTTCTTGGTTTGAAAATAATATTCCAGTTAAATATTTAGGTTTATATTTAGATCAAAGTCTTACTTGGAAATTTCACATTTAAGTAATCATGAATAAAACATATCACAGAATTTCCAAATTATTTTCATTAATTAATAAAAATTCTAAATTATGAACTGATTGTGGTATTTTGTTACATCTTCATCATCATCATCATCATCACCTTCTCTCCAGGAATTAGGAGAGTTTCCTGTTCCATCTTCAGCATGCCATCTTATTTATGCAGAAGAGGGTAGAATTTAATCAGGAAACACATATCACTTTCATAGATTATGAGAATGCATTCGACATGGTGCATCAAGATACCAAATGGAAGATAACACAGGACTACAAAAGAAAACTTTTCAAAATTTGATTTGATAATTTCATCTGATCTTAATGTTTTTTGATGTGCTGAAACTGAAAAAGTGGTCAGTTTTTCTCTATCATGTACAGATTTTCTCAATCTCAAGTTCAATCTTTAAAGATAGTAGTTATAACGACATAAGAAAACAGAATCGGCTGACAGTTTTTATTTATTTACAAGTTATTAACAGTACCAAATGCACTGTATCATACTGATATGAGCTTGCCAGAGTAAACAGTGATGCATATTAATTGTAATCCAGGTGAAAACGTGTTCTTTCCTCCTGGAAATTTCTTCATGTGAGCTTCCGAGAATATGACTCTTCAGGTGTTTGACAATGTAGCATCCATCATGTGTCAAGTTCCCCTTACCCTGATACCTATGTTTCATCCCCTTGATGCCCTGATGGAACCTTTCCCCTTGTTCTTCAATTACATTCCCCAAGTTTTCCGGAAAAGTATTCCACATGTGAGTGTAGGAAGTGAACCTTCAAACTTGTGTGGCAACCTAGTATTTGAAAAGCATTCAGCATGCATTCCACGATACATCTGTAGTTAGGATCATTTACATTACCAAGGAACTAGTCAACAACCTCTTTATAAGAATTCCAGGCTTCCTTCTCCTTCCCATCCATGGTCTGAGCAAAATGTGGATCTGAGAAAACTTTTCTGACGTATGGACCTACAAAGATTCCTTCTTTTATATTGGCATCACTTAAATCAGGAAACATGGGGCATAAGTACTTGAAACATTCACTTTCTTTATTGTGATGAAATCTGTTATATTTTTTTGGTACTTCTTGATTGTGAACTCACCACAGATAGCACAGAAGTAGTATGGACTGGTAACACAACGCCGATGAGACATTTTTTTCAAAATGCACTTTCAAACCTCAGAAAACCTTTTTAATCGCTTTGAAACAACTACATAAGTGAATGTTTTCACTCCAATTGACACTACTGGACTGAGAGAATGAGTAAGAAAGTGGGCTCCAATTTCCATATATAACCATTTCTCTCTTGACTACTTCAGAAGGGGACTACTGAGAAAATAACAAATACCTTCCTATCTGAACAGAACCTTCATGACCACACCACTTATTCAGGCAGAGTGTTATTAGAACATACTAAGTGTTGAGAATGTTAGAAATCAGTTTAAGAAAAAATATTGGTTACAAATGTTAATATGTACACATGCCACAAAATGGGAATTATGTTTCATGGATTTGAAAAAAATCTGTTCATGATGGAGAAGGACGGACTTCATATTCGTTTTCAGCACACCAAAAAGCATGAAGATTAGCCAAAATTATCAAATCCAATTTTTGGTTGTAGACTTGTGTAATGAATAAATGAGGCATTTCACTCCATTTAATTGAAGTAATCAAATCCTTATACCATAGAACTATAAATGTATTGAATTTAAAAGGAAAGTTATCTGAGGAATTTAAAATTAAACAAGGTGCTACACAAGGTTGAAGCCTATCACCAAGCTTATTTAATATTTATGTAGATGACGTTCTGAGAGAATGGAAACACTGTATTACAGATGACATCGAGATAAATTCCGAAACCACTCTATAAATACACTATTATTTGCAGACAATCAGATAATTATCCAAGAAAGTGAGAATCAATTACAGAGGGTAAATACTGTAAACTAAATAACATAGTAAGTGAATGATATAACTTGAGAATCTCAACTCAGAAAACCAAAGTAATGGCATTTAGAGGCAAACATCCTATACGAAGTAAAATAATAATAGATAATAAAATTATAGAACAAGTTAGCCATTTTAGATATTTAGGCTGTGATGTTACTTTTGAATTCAATAAAAATATTTCAATATTTTTTTACAAAAATCTATAATTACCCTGTCCTATTTGGTGTAATGCTTCAACATTGAATCTTAATAAACTACAATATGTTGAAAATAAATTTCTTCAGAAAATATTAAATGCGCAAAGGTTTATCCCAAGTAAACAAATACACACGGAAGTTTAAATTGATTCTTTTAAATCCCATATTCTTTCAATAAGTTCATGTTTCTCTAAGGGCATTTTCCATCTTCCTTAACTTAAATAATTATTTTCCCACTTTTCAGTTACCTTCTTTTTAAATTACATGCTGTTTATTCAAATACACTTAACATAAGTTATTTTTTTAAATTACGGGTAATATTATTTACATGGACATTGCTGACATCTTGCATTCATAATTATTGTTATCTAAAATACAATCCCTGGGAAAAAAAAAAAAGAATGAACAGGTAGAAAATGAAAAATGAATATTTAAAAGAAAATAGTATCTTGGGTTTTCCAAGATGTAACTACTGAATAATGCTAAAGAATTTTCTTCAGAATAATTAAGTAATATAATAATGATAACTAACAAATGTAATAATATTATTCAAGCTTATTAAATTCATTCATAAATTCTTATATTTGCTTGTTAAAAAGATTTTGAATATTGTAATTAATTATATCCTGATTTAACCATTCGAGACTCATTATGTTATTACCAACTGATGAAGTTTTTCTACACCCACTATGTCTTATGACTGCACTTCAGAAGAAGGTAATAATTTTCCATGTTTTATTTTTCATTCACTTGTTTGTTAATCTTATCTTTGGATTTCAATCTTTTTTATTCATTTAAATAAGCAAAATATTAAAGCTAGTAAGTGCTGAACATTAAAAAAACAAAAAAAACACCCTTATTAGGTTTCATTAACATTTCAAGTTTAGGAATTTTCCAAAAATTTGGAGTTTTCTATGGAAATGAGACCAGCCGTAATGTCATCGGAGGAAAACATTAATCAAAAAATTTAGTGCCTGATTTGAGAAAATTGAGGAGGGGTGTGGATGTGTGAGGCTTAACGAAAAGTACCTTCAAAAACTAAAAGAAATGTTTCAATTTTGCAGGGTCTGCGATCAAATTTGTTCAGTTCGATACCCATGCATTCAGTACTACCCACGGGAAAATATTCCAAATGGGTCAGGTAATAAAACGTGAAAGGCACGTTTCTCAGTGTATCTCTCCAACAGATTACCCTAGGAGGCTGATATTTTCAGAACCTATGGCATTTTTTTATTCTCTTTCATATGAGTATCGCAATTATCGATTTGGTTTGGAGGCACTTTTCACCTTATTCAGCTATTTTGTTTTGCCAAACACCCTCCCTTGTTGCATCTATTATTCTATTCTTAATTCATTTTTTAGTAAGATTGAATGGTTAAAGAGTGGGTTGAGGCATTCTGGAGCATCATCTGGTAAATCAAGCATGGATTTTTTCACCTCAATACATCACGTTCATTTATTGATCGATTGTTTCCGAAGACGTAGAGTATGTTGAATAGTCCCGTTAGTGTAGTGCATGTTTTTATCCCGTGGGGGTGGCGATGTTCCTTTCCCACCGGATGGTGAAATCCAGCGCCGACCTACACGTCGGCTTGCGGCAGATTTCTCCCT
>JAHLJT010002630.1:6746052-6775580 GCA_031308135.1 Acheta domesticus
AGTACATGACCTAATATTTGTTGTCGTCCTGACATACAAATGCATTTTATTTTAGAACATTTTGTCAAAGTTCAAATGAAATACATACTTCAAATGAATATAATACACAACTGGAAACATTTCTATAAAATATTTTCTAACTGATCATTTAACTTACTTAAGCCAGCTTACATATTGGGTGGTCTCCTGCCTGGGTGCTCAGGAGCATTGTTGGAGCTATCTAGGACTATCTTATTGCAATTTCTATCATCAATTTATTAAGTTACTGAATTGTACAAGAGCACTCTAATGGTTTACATACGCTATGTATTAATGACACAAGGACTATTTTGTTTAAAAGTTTACACTATCCACTGTATCAGGAGATAAAGCATTACATTTTTTGTTTTTCAAATATTGACCTCATCACCTAATACTACTGAACCTTGCCTAAACAGATTCTAGATAGTCTTAATTTTTTGAATTTTATTTGCCAAATTAATTTTCGTTGTCTTTTTCTCTTGATTAATAAGTTTTTGTAGCGAACATTTGTTTCTTTTTTGGATTACATTCAAAAGAAAGTTTGTATGAAATGGAATGTGAAAATTTCTCAACACTGGTATAATGAAAATACTCTGATAAAAAATTATTTTAATATAAACTTACTTTAAATTTTACTTTGAGATAACTTATTTCATACAATATTTTAAGTGTCACCAAATGTGAAACTTAATATAATATCACCACTTGTGCAATTGCTGAAAACTAAAATGTTACTTAGTCTTGTAAATTGAAACACTAGCTAAGAAGTAGTAAAATAATTTTGGGGAATACTTACTGACATCACTGATATGAAGAGAAGAGTTTCCTGAAGTTTCATGCTCCATAACAGCTAAACCATCAACAAACAAGCATCTGAATCTGCCAAAACAATAGGTTTATGAACTTTCAGAAAGAAAATATAGCATTTACAAAATAATTATGGAAAAATGTAGTAATAATTCAACCACAAAAAATTCTGATCAGCAATAAGGTTTTATTTCTGCTCAAAACAGAAATTAATTGAATATGCTCATTTATGATTGAAACTGTGATGCAGGTGTGTTGATGTTGAGGAGATAAAAAATATAAATGTCATTAACCTTGCTGAGTTCTAGCTAATTATTCATTCCTTCTATAATCAATTTGGCAAGTATTTTTATAGTTAAAATAAATTAGAAAAAAGTGCACATTTTAATGCTCTGCGGATCACTTTCACTAGGTGATTAGTCACTACCTATGTTGGGCGATTCTTTGGCCGGTAGTATGACATGACCAAGAAAATAAAATAAACGCTTACGGCAGAAGATAAATTACCATCGAAAATATTTTTACGTAAAATGTTTAGCAGATACTGCATTATTATTCAGAAGTTTCGTAATGTGAAAATTCCTTGGCTCGACAGAGTCATAAAAAATACTAGCGTAAAAATATGCGTAGGCGTTAAGTTATGTGAAATGTCTTCCATGCGTGTCCAAAAATAACATCGATATACAACTACAAATTCAATCTTTTATACGATAATATAACATTGCGATGTCGAACGTAATGCTAATCTCAATCCCAACAATAAATATTGATCTGGTCGGCAAATACGTACGACAATGTATCGGCACGACGTCTCTTCTAGATAATACATGCCTTAAAGAATAATTCTAATCACGAAATGTAAAGAAATCGCTCAACAAGCGCACCTTTTCTATGCTTTGGAACCTTGCAACGAAAATTGGAGGTCAATACTTACAACCTCGCCCATGAATATGACAGAATAGCACACCTCAAGAGCAACGCCCACTGACTGGTGATTCTTGATACTTAGTCAATAATTACCCCTAAGACATGAATACAAAATACTTCGCATGTTCGCGTACAGAAATATCGAAATGTAACAAAAGCTTTACAAAATTGCGCAGCTATAACATCATACTTACTTTTACGCGCAGCAGGTATCCTCTTTACATCCGAGAGTATTTTAGGAATATGTGACCATCTTCTATGGAATTGGTTATCTGAGAAATATTATTGGACAGTGCGCGTCACATGACTTTATTCCCATCGTACTTTGCGTAGTGAACGCGAGAGTAAAAGTGAGAGCGATATTCAAATATATTATGGCCGCCGACCGGTATTGATTTCAATTTTGCTTTTAGTTGTTTACAATCAATCAAAACATGTAATCACACTGAAAGTTTTGACACGATTATTTTGTTCATGATATAGTTACTTCATTATATCTATTACAACGATATTACATATTTTGGGCAGTGCAGTAGAAAATTTGTATTTAGGTGGAATCAATAATAAAGTTTTTCCCTCACGATCGTGCCAGACATGTTTATTCAGTAAAGTTTTAATGTTGTATACTATCTGTAAATAAATTCCTAAATTATTTTGTTTTGAGGAAAAGCACTTACGAGATTTGCTGCATTAAACATTAAATCAAAAATAGGTAGCCTACTGTACCATAAAATAAAATTAGTAATCATTGTGACCAAAAGTCTTGTATTGATCCATTCTAGTCTGTTTTCAATTTCTTGAATTTGTGCATGACCTCCCATCAATAATGGAAAACATTAAAACAATGCTATTTGCTGAAGTGAATAATATAATATTCAAAGGAAAAATAACCGAAGCCTTCAAAACAGCCAACTAAGCCATTGACAAAATAATTCAATGAATCCATTTAAATAAATCATAAAAGCAGACAAAACAATCACAATGCATTTCCACAAAATAACCCCAGCCTCATCAAATTTTATATTAGAAAGCAACAGTATCACGCAAACACAGATAAGAAAATAACAAAATTTCAATCTCAAGCAGAGCTCCAAGAAGATACTTTTAATTCAAAATTGAGCAACTCAATTCTACTCTTACAATAATAAGGAACAACACCATTGAAACAGTCTGGAGAGGGTACTTCACAAAAATTCACTCAATTCTCAATGTGGAATAATAATCTGGGATCAAGTACTGAAGCAAAGCAAACTTTAAAATACAAAGAGAATTATCCAGATAATAACAAATACAAAAAAGATACCTGTGGACCCTGTCAAAAAAATAATGACTCTATTACTTTGTATATTATATATACAGAAGTTCTAATGTTTGTTGAGAAGAACCTATCCATCAATGACATCTAACAAATTTATCTCAAGCTTTTTCTCACACAAGCACCTAACCTTTACCAAACATTGTTTATGAGCACATTATTCTAAAGAAGTTCATTATGCTAAAAATGTTCTAAAGGAATGCAGTTTTCAGCAAATTACCAAAACAACCAAGAGTCATTACAAGATGGAGCTTCAAAAATAAACTCAAACACTTCTTCCTGCAGAAACTTTGCTTTAGTGTTCAGAAGTTCCTCAAAGGCTAACATGACACTGAAATTTTTCACAATTTTTTTACTTTCTCTGTGCCCCACGTATCTGAGACACCTTTTATGAAATTTTCTAGAATGTTAATTCAGCCAATTTTTTTCTATTCAAGTATACAAATGAAATAAAGTCTGAAAATACATTTTATTAAATAATAACTTCTTGAATTATATTAACTTTAAGAGAAGTTTGCATAGCGAATTCAACTAGTAAATAACTTGTAGATGCCTTTTAAATTAATAAATTTGCAAAGAGGATGCAATTAGAATTTTCATTAACTAAATAAACTAAAAACTATATTTTTAGTTAAATGAATCACAGCTTTTTATTTAATCTCAGAAAGAATGAAGAGAACCAGTATTTCATAAAATAAATAAGTTATTTATTAACCAATTATCATTGCAATAACTAATTTTTTCTTTTTGAAATTGCACTAATAATCATCTTCCTGTATTGGCAGACTCACCGGGTTCTTCATTCAAAGTAACCAGAATTCATAAGAAGAGCATATATTGAAGAGTATCTATTGATTGTCTACTTTTTATTTATTCTGGCTATATTTTCTCACATTTCATACAGAGTACATTTTCTTGAACAAATTTAAGCTAGAAAAAGTTTTTGGACATACATTTTAAATGATAATTTTAAGTAAAAGTATTTAGTGATCAAATAATACAATTTCCACAATGAGCTTAAAACACTAAAAAAATGGTTTAGTTAGCATTTAATAAAAACACATGTTACTAAATATTTGAAATAAGAAATATGAATTTCAGTAGAAGCCATTTTAATGTTAGCATCATTTGATTCATTTCATAGAGTCTTACCTTACATGTAATAACTATAATTAACTATTTAAGGAAAAAATTGAAAATTTATGAAATATCACACTACTGTACCATGACTTTTAAAATTATGACAACGATTTTCTCATGTTCTCATTTCTTTTTCAATTTTTTTACAATTCTTTCCCATCAGTCCCATCCTTGGGCTCCTTATCTTGTTGGACCCTGGGTGATTGCCCGATCTGCCCTTGCTTAGTGCTAGCACTACCTTGAACACCACACAGATATTTCTCGGTCCTGTACCTTTATTGTTACGCCCATGCTATTCTTTGGCCCCATCTCACAGCTTGTACCATTGTTCTGAGTGAGATCCAGTTTCTGAATTGCTTGTACACATCACACTGTTACCTATGAAACCAAAAGATTAAGGAAGGATTCGGGTATAGTTGAAATAGGATGAGGAACTTCGAATGTTTCCCATGCCACAAATTCAACTTTAAAAACTATCCTGTTTTTATGTGGGTTTCAAATCCGCAGTGTAGGTGTCCACATACTTGGACTCACCTCCCTCAAAACAGTCTCATGAGATTGAATCATTTGCACTTACAATTTGTAAACATGCTACGATAATGTAACATGATAATCTTTTTTTTATATTCATAATGTACACTAGTACTAGTTCCGTAGAGGAATGACCTCCTTAGTCTATGCTAGTACTCTACTACACTAGTATAACTAAGGTAACTAAAACTGACCTTTTTATGCATATGCGGTCTTTGATTTTCTTTGTATCATTGAAACTGTGTATCTGTGTGCCTTTCATACCATTTGATTCCATAGAAACAATACAAAGAAAGTTACAGGAGCATTACAATAAACATCATACTTCGTAACAAACAATTTTCTTAAAATTAACTAACTCTTCAGGCAGCGTTTGTAGAACATAATATTTACAGCATGTATCAGTTAATTGAATGATTTAGTTTTTTTCATGTAAAATTTGTATTGAGTAAATAGTGTTTTATCAAAAAACATACAAATTTTTTCATTGCTTCAGATTTTCAGCCCCATAGGGTAGATTTGAAGCATGATATAAAGAATAATATAGAAGAGTAAAACTAAATTCAAATTTTCAATGAAAAAGTTTGAGAAGTTTTTCAAGAAATGTCATCTGAGCTTTTCTGAAAACTTGGAGCTATTTTCATAGAAAACTTGAGTGTTTGGGAAACTTTTTACGAAATCATTCGAAGCACTTATAAAAAATTCAAAAATATAATGTAAACATTAATGTGTGAGAGTTATATCAAAATTAGTGGTGTTAGAGAATGGCACACACTTTCTCAAACTAGTTAGTTTCCTATTCTCTCGCATTTTGGGTTAGCTTTTCAGTTTTGCTCCACCTTCTTCCCAGCTACCATCTAATGATGTCTAAAATATTTTCTTTTCACATTTTATCTGTTTATTATACCCTTAATAGTAGAGTTTAAATATGAATTGAAGAATATTCTTGAAGAGTAAAACTTGATCCTATGTGCAAATTTTCATTAAAATGTTTGGAGCTATTTTAGATGAAATGTCCTTATAAGTATTACTTTAATTGGACAAATTTGAGCTCATATAAAACATTTAAGTTTTTGAGAAACTTCATAGGAACTTGTACTTGCAATTTCAATAATGTATAAAAAATGCACGTACTGTAAACATTAACTACATTATTGATATTAAAAAAATACATTTGTATAATTTTTGAAAAAACAAAAGAACACATCAAAATGGTATTTATTCAGTACATTTAACACTATCAATGAATACTTGGAACTATTTTGAGAAAATCTTGTTTTTAATATAGCCATGTTTTAATCAAAATTGTGCAAAATCTACTAGTATTTTCCAAAAAATCTATTTATCATTAATTGAAGAAAAAATTGGTTAGAATAAAAAAAAAGGAATTTCTATGAAAATTTCTTGAAAATGCCCCAATGGCTTCATGTAAAGTACCTCTTAAACTTAAAGAACATTTTTTTTTATAAATTGCAGGGCTTTGAGCCAGAGCAAATTAATCAGGTTATATTCATTTTGGCAACATTCTTTCAAATAGTTCTTTCAAGACAAAATTATTGTGAAATTGTTGGAAAAAATCTATATATTTTTTAAATAAAAAGAAAAGAAATAAAATAATAAAAAGGGGAAAAAAGGGAAAAAAAGTGCGAAATTCTGTTATGTTATGCTGTTCAGTGCAATTTATCTCTATCCCCCCCATTTGATTCCATAGAAACAATACAAAGAAAGTTACAGGAGCATTACAATCAACATGTATTTCCATTGAAATCTCGAATTCTATTTTCCGCAGCATTACATAAATTTCTTTACACTCCGTATATTACTCGTATACGAACGTACACGAAAAAGGAAAAGCGGCCATGATTGCTCAGTGGCAGCCCTACAGATGCCCCTTCAACGTCACTGACCACGAGGTCGTAAGGTTCCTGTCTCGACGATGGCTAATTTTCGACCCCAGCTAGATAGCTGGATCGAATTCGGCTGCTGTTTGGAGGAGAATTCTAGCGGCTGGCTGCTCTGTTCGATAGGTTTTAGTTTCTCGTCCTTACTTCGTAAGAAGAAAAAGTATTGTATTGGAGAAATGCGTATTTTCTACAGAAAAAATCACATCGTAAGTAGTATGAGACTAATACAAATGTCAAGAAAAAAACCCATCTCAAATAACTGATTCTTTCTTCACAAGAATATTGTTACTCTGAGTTTTGATGCCTTTAAGTGTTCCTACGACATCTCCGTTGTTCATGTGTTATAACCAGGCTCTTTTAATAACTGCTGCAAAATCTGACACATCATTCACAGCTATAGTGATGTGCGAAAACAATAATAAATGAAAACAACACACAGAAAATTGGTGAAATTAACTAACAAAATAGCAGTGGCGTAGCATCAGGGAACGCTGAGATACTGAGCATCCCCGTATATAATATTAATAAAGAACCTTAAATACTGAGTTGATAATCTTACCAGTGGTCCGTTGAGCGAAACACGTTTTGTATTATTTTAAATTGATTTCCTATGATTGAATTCGGCGGGTTGTTGAAGCTGGCCTGTGATTGCTTGGAAGCAAAAATGCTTCTAGCGTCTAGTAAAGAAGGTAGTGCCACAACTTTCAGTAGATTTTCTCCAAAATTGATGTTCCTTGATCAATGTAAAAAGAACTCGAGTTTGAAACGTATTTTGATTTTGGGGGTACTTAACACGAAGCCTCATTTACATTTTCAAAATTTTCTAAAAATGACTCCAAAGGTTTGGTTTTAACTTGGTCCCCGGATTACGCAAAGGACACTTAAGAAAGTGGTGCAGATCCCATTTTTGTCGAAATCTCTGAATTTTCGAAAATTTCAAAAGTATTTTTTTCGTCGTCTTCATACAATTACAGTATTGAAGATAGATATTTTCTCCAGAATACAATTTTTTAAAGACTTATCTTAAAATAAGGTCTTGCACAATTTTTCGAAAATTAGTAGTTTTCGCGTTTTGTGAGAAATGCAGGCAATTTTCTGACAATTATTTTCTCAAAAACGGCTCCACATTTTTTCTTTAAATTTAATCCTCGTCTGTATCAAAGGACGATATACAAATTGGCGTTCGGGGAACTAGATGTATTTTGCAAAAATACGATATTCAGGATGGAGATTTTTTTAAATACACAGACACACATAAACATACATTTACTCTTTCATGCACATGTCAGCAGACAAATCGTGAGCTTACACTGGTGTTCCACTGGCCGAGATTCCTGGAAGGGGAATTCTTTCCTCCCCCCGCAAGTAGACGTGTGGGTCCATGCCTGGTCTCACGTTTCAGCGAGGGCACTACACTTAAGGGACTAATAACGTCAATAATTGACGCGGCCATAATCACTATTCACTAACCCTTAATAGTAAGAAATAAAATTAGAATAACGGTCAGTGGCGGCTGGTGCCCCGACAGACTGGAGGTTGCACCTCCATCGAATGACTGAAATGTAATTTCCAAAATTCAAAATACGAATATATAATAAAAAATATAAGCAATTCAAGTAAACTAATTAAAAATACGTTAAAGTATATTTTGAAACATTACTTACATAATTTTATGCATAGTGCCCGTATCAAGTATACACCTTCCGCCACTTTAATTTCCACTGGGCACTTAATTTCGACTCCAGCACATTGCAACAAGCACTATTGCTTCGACACGTTTCACACAAATAAAATTATTTTATTTCAAAACTTTCATTACCCAGGTATATTATGTAATAAAGATCCTTCCACCCACTCTCGTATTATCACCAGCGCTCTCCGAATTAACTACAGGCCAATGAATCCACTGTGAGAGACAGAAAGGGGGCTTCCTTCCAGAACGGCCAACTTTTCACAAAGAATTCATCGAGTGTACATTTTGAATCAATAAATCTAATAGTAAATGAAAAAATCGCTACACATGATTTATTTTGCATTAAATGACGTCAATAACTGACTGAACTTGTATATTTTCAATTACACGCAAAATTCATAATTTATTAAGTTGCAGCTAGTCAGAGGAAGACAGAATATTGGTATTCTCCTCAGACTCCATCGGTCGCCGAGCAGCGCTCGGCCCCCACCCATTTTGTTGCGCCACCAAAGGCCGCATGTTCCACGTGTTAAGAAAAGGGCCAAAGAGTAAATACAGAATACCCGGAACACAGTATAACCAGTATGTTCACTCGCGGTAATTCCCATTGAAAAAGTTTTTTCGATCACGTGACGACCGCCATGTTCTTGGTATATCACCCAGCGCGCGAAATACATAATTACTACATTTAAAATGATTTTCTTACATTAATTTTATTCACTAGTTCAATTCATTTTATTATTCTAATCATTTTATTCAAATTCCACGTCCTCTGAAACAAATTAAACACATACACTCAGTTCTCATATCACACGGTGTATGATATCCGAAGGAATCTGCTGAAATTCTATTGGCTGACAACCAAGAACATGGCCGAGGGTCTACCAAGCGCAAAACAAGATTTTGGAGCAAGTAAACATACTGGTTGTACTGTGATAGAGCCAAGAGCGTGATGCAAAACCTGGCAAGGCACAGACATCGGAGAGAGCGCCCGTTGGACGCTCTTTGGTTTCAAAATGATTTCATGTTCATGGATATTGCTGCAATATCTTGAATATTGAATGTCATTGAAAGAAAAATGTATATTCCTAAGACATTATAAGATCGTTTTCGATTATTTGGGGGTTGTGAAACCTAAGCATGAGCCGCCACTTTATGCTTAAATTACTAATTTCGAATATACGCATAAATTGACGAATATCTGAGTAGGCTATGGCCCTAAGAGAAGGGTAAATGCTTTCGTTAGTACCAGGAAGACTGAAGAAATACAAAATTAGTGGTGCTAAAACAACACGTACTTTCTAGCCCGTACTTTCACGCAAAATTACGCGAAAAGTACTCAAATTTTCGAAAAATTGTACACGACATTATTTTAAAATCTATCTTTAAGGTTCAAATTTCATTCCGGGAAAAATCTCTACCTTCACAATTGTAGTTGTAGAAAGACATAAAAAAATATAACTTTTGCAATTTTCGAAAAATCAGGGTTTTTAACGAAAATGAAACCTAGATCATTCTCTTAAACGTCCTTCACACTACTCAATAACAAAGTTTAATCAAAAACGTTGGAGCCATTTTTTTGATAATTTAGAAAACGTCCCAGGAGCTTCACGTGAATTATCCACCGAAATTAAAATATCGATTTCAAATTCAAGAGACCACGACATCAGCCAGATCATTTGGAGAATATCAATTTTGGAGAAAATTGGCTGAACGGTTAAGCAGATAGATTCATAGACGAACAAATTAAACACATACACTCAGAATAAAACTTAATTTGTTCATAGACGAACAGACACGTTTTCCGTCATTCGATTTTTCTGTGTCAAGGACCCACAAAACATGGATTCTGTCTACGCCACGTGTTAGAGGATTTTTTCTACATTGAGCAACTGGATTTATCCACTTTTTCGTTACCAGGGCCCTGTAATAAAGAGTTTTTCTGTCAAAAATTCTCCGTTTATTTCGCGCAGCATTACATAGCTTTCTGTATACTGCCTAAGCAGTAGCGAGAAAGTAAAAATTAAACTTGAATTTTGACTAAAAACTACATCCAATAATGTTAATCTGCAATTTCTCATACCAGATGTTATACATGCGTCAAGGAAGAAAGAAGCTACAGTATTCACGCGAGCTCTTTCAGAACTACCAATTTTTGGTACTCCAGGACTCCCTTTCCACACACTCGACACTACAAAGCGAGGTAGAGTTCTGTCGCTGTCTAGAGGAGTATTCTAGCGGCCGACTGCTCTGATCAGTAATTTTTCGTGGTTTCTCCGATCAACACCAGGCGAATGCGAAAGCAGAACTTTAACAAGCGGGCCACGGTCCGCGCGCAATCTTTCTTTCCTCTTCCTTGTCCTATTTCCTCCCTAACATACACTTACATTTACTTGCACTACACTACCACACATGTCGGGAGACCCGTCGGGAGCTTAGAGCGTGTCCCGGCAGAGGCGGTGCCCCGCTTGTGGGGGATACCTAGTTGGGGCAAAATCTCGCAGGTGGGCGCCGGATCTCGCCATCCAGCGGGGGAAGATCACCACTTCTTCCCGCGATAAAACATACCATACACTTACAGCACTAATAACCTTGCAGTTGACACGCACCGAAACACTATAAATCAGTGGTGTCAAGGGCTTCTACTGGTGGTAGAGGCACGCGTCGTAGCACCGTAGCATGCCACCACGAGCTTCTCTGCGCAACTACCGTTGTGAAACGGAACTATTAGTAACCCCGCCATTTTACAACAGGGATGGCGTTGTCTCTAGTGGCGGGGTGATGAACTGCGAGCAGGGGCGATTTCGCCGTGGCTCTCGTGCCACGAACTCCCGCTCGTGGCATCGACCTTGACAACAATGCTATAAATCAATCACAAAAAACAAACAAAAAACAACAACTACCGTAGCGAAAGGAAACTATGAGTAACCCCGCCATTTTACAACAGGGATGGCGTTCTCTGGTGGCGGAGTGATGAACTGCGAGCAGGGGCGATTTCGCCGTGGCTCTCGTGCCATGAACTCACGCTCGCGGCATCGACCTTGACAACAATGCTATTAAAAAAAAAAGAAAGAAAGAAAGAAAGAAAGTGAGCCAGTCAACGTCGTTTTATTCGTTCGCGCGGTGGTACATTCACTTGCACGGGATGGGCGGCATGACGAGGTTGAGGCGCACGGTGGGCAGGCCGCGCGCGAAGGTGAGCGCGTTGTGCTCGGGCACGAACGGCGGCTTCGGCACGCTTTCGTGCGCCGCCACCAGGGCGCGCGCGCGTCGCATGGCGCGGTCGAAGCGCTGCTGCTGTTGCTCCAGGCGCCGCCGCCAGCGCGCCTCGCTCTGCGCACGCGTCCAAGCGAGCATCAGAAATAGTAGTTTATGCAATTAGTTTATAATGTTAAGCTTTATTGCATGAGTACATGTTTTGAAAACGAGCGACGTAAGGAGCGAGTTTTCAAATTTGTACCAATGCAATAACGCAACATTATAAACGAGTTGTATACGCTATTTTTTTTGTATGACAGCATTATAAATTTATAAGAGAATGAAACTTAAATTTGCGAAGAACTTTCCTGCGATGACTCGGGCATTTGACATCTGTGCGAGAAAACTGTGGTCGGCTGTTCTGTTTACCTCTACCTCCCCCTAATTCTCTCGTTGCGATCGGCTGAATGTGTGATGACGCTATCATTTGTGCTATAAAACGCTTGATTATGAACTATTTCTTGCAACAGAAAAGGTCGTTTATAATGCTGGAATACAAAAAAGTACTATTGTGTACAGCTTTCAGCACCATCTCCAGGCGGAAATTACACAGCCTGAAGTAGATTCCGATTACCTGACCAACGACTAATACTCGTAAAAATGATAAATGGATATTGTGATATTAATATTATTATTGATTATTCTGTGACACTGAGACTCGCGGCAGGCACAAAAACGATATTTTGATGAAGCAGATTTTCTCTAAGAGCGTGACACAAGTAAGTTAACGTACTTCCGCTGTTTTTGTTTTTTAAGGAGGTAAGCACGATGGTGACAATTTGAGTTGCCTAATATTGTGAGATGCCGCGAAGGAATTGGTGTCAAATGTGAAACAGGACTGACAGTACCCAGGGGCTGATATAGGCAACCCACACACATCACTGTATTATTAATAGACGATTGCCTATACAGCCTTGATGTTTTCGAAATTCACGTATATTCTGTACTGATGAAAGGATGGAAGGAAATGGCAAAGTATCACTGAGGCCATCTGCCACGAGAAGGAGGGCCGCCGTTAATATTCCTACCTTATCTACGTTCAGAACTGATAATGGAGCTCACCATTGTAAGGATGAAAGGAGCATTACACACACAAATGGTAACGAGCCGTAATATTCAGAAACAGAATCTGGTGTTTTTTTCTAATTCAGTACCAATTAATTTCCCCTTTGTTTTTTGTCATTCATTACCTATCTTATAAAAGGCTAACAGAAAGTATAAATGTTTTTATTATTTGTTAATTCCCAGATTGATATCACTTAAAAACTGAAAATCAGTTACGATTTGGGAAACATCAATATTGAGATGAGACTCAATCCACAGAGCAAGAATAACGTTTTATCTTGGTTAATGCAAAGACAGAACAGTGCATAGTGAACGCACGAATTGATGGTAGCAAAAATACAATCTTTACATAACTACGGCGACCTATTTTTATAAGCTGAATCAATTATATTTTGGTAATTTGAAAATTAGAAATGGTCGCTTTATGAAGAGTACAGATTCTGGATTAATGCAGAGACAAAAGATGGATAGAACTTCTAGATTATTATACGTTACGTAAAAGAATTACAACTTTGAAAATCCCGGGCGACGCCGTTGAAATGCTATGATATGCTATGACACATTTTAGGGCACAAGTTTCTCTGTCTTCTTTTCAGTGACACTCTACCTGCCCTTCTCTCTCTTGTTCTTCTGACTCATTCTTCTTTCTTTCTCTCTCTCTCTCTCTCTCTCCCCCAATCATTCCCCGAGTTTTTGTCTCCTTTTCAGTCCCTCTCTCCCTGCCTTTTTCTGTTTTCCCGATCCTTTCTGCTTCTCTCTCTCTCCCTACCCTTCCCCTCGTTTTTGTGTCTCCTTTGCAGTCCCTCTCTCTCTCTCTCTAGTTTTCTGACCCTTTCTGCTTCTCTCTCTCGCCCTAACCATCACCAAGTTTCTGCGTCTCCTTCTTTTTTTTATATTTGTGTATGCCTCTCTTTCAGTCTCTCTCTCTCCTCCCTTGAATTTTTCTATAATTGTTTCTTTGCCTTTTCCTTTAAATTTGGTCCCTTTCTCATTCACTGAGTCTCCTTCTCTTAGTCTATTTCCATGCCTATCTCTTGTTTTTCTGACTCTTTCTGCCTATTTTGTGTTTATGACTCCCTGCCTTCTCTATGTTTTCTGAGTACTCCTGTTTTCTCTCTCTCTCTCTCTCTCTCTCTCTCTCTCTCTCTCTCTCTCTCAGGGTAATGTTTGCCTTTCAGTCTCGTTGTTCATCTTCTCTTTTTGATTTCCTGTCTTTGGGGTTACCTCTCTTGTCTTTCTCTCCGTCCTTCCATCTCTCTTGCTCTGTCTTTGGTATTTGCTTCTCTAATTCTTTGAGTTTCTTTTTCTCTCAGTCTCTCTTCCTGCCCTTCTCTGTCTCTATCCCTCACCTTCTTGCGCTGGCGTTCCGCCTCGATGCGCGCGGGGTCCAGGCTGCTGTAGGTGGCGTGCAGCTCGCGCGGCAGCCCGATCAGGAAGTTAAGCGCGTCACGGCGGGTCTCCGGCCGCGGCGTCAGCCTGCGTGGGGTCCAATCAATCATTCGAGCAATTAACCAGCCAATTAATTAATTAACCAATCAGTCAATATATTCATCAGTCAATCGACCAAATAATCCGTTAATTGATTAATCAACCGATCGATCAATTAAAAATCAATCAATCATGCCTGCGAGGGGACCAATCAATCATTTGAGCGATTAATCAGCTAATTAATTAATTAATCAGTCAATCTATTCATCAGTAAATCGACCAAATAATCCGTTAATCGATTAATCTACCGATCAATCAATTAAAAATCAATCAATCAACCAGTCGTTCGATCAATTGATTAAAAATCAGTGCATTGGAGAATCAATCAGTAAACAATCAATTAATCAGTCAATTAATAACCAGCCAATCATCAAATACACATTTTATGCCTTCTAAGAGGTTTAAGCACACGTATTATGTGTATGACGTGGTCATATCCCGCCTGTTTACTTTCTCTCTACTGTGTAAGCAGTAGAAACAGAAAGTTACGTAATGCGGCGCGAAAAACGGCGAATTCTCTTCAGAAAAACGTATTTGAGGGGCTTGATAAGGAAAAAAAGTGGATAAAACGAATTGCTAAATTTAGAAAAAAAGTCTTCTAACCAGAATCCATGTGTTGTGGGTCCTTGATACCGAAAAATCGAATGAAGGCAAAACGTCTGTGCGCCTGTCCGTCCGTCTGTGAACAACGCAAGCGGCTAAACTATTGATCCGATTTTCTCGAAAATTGATATTACCTGATCGATGTGACTGACGTCGCATCCTCTTGCATTTGAAACCGATATTTTAATTTTGGGGGTATTTTACACGAAGCCCCTGGGACATTTTCAAAATCTTCAAAAAATGTCTTAATCGTTTTTGATTAAATTTTATTGTTAGATAATGTGAAGGACGTTTAAGAGATGCAGGTCTAATGTGTATTAAAATCACCAATTTTTCGAGAATTGCAAAAATTCAAATTTTTTCGGCGTCTTCTTACAACTACATTTATAAAGATAAAGTTTTTCCCCGTATTGAAATCCGGTCTTTAAGATAGATAAGGTCATGTACAATTTTTCGAAAATTTGACTTTTCTTTCCCCGTAAATTAGCGTGAAAGTGCTATTATAGCTCCTCGTTTGACGCCACCGCTTCGGACATTTAAAGAGGGAAATCGGCGAGGGAAG
This sequence comes from Acheta domesticus, assembly GCA_031308135.1. Taxonomy (NCBI): domain Eukaryota; kingdom Metazoa; phylum Arthropoda; class Insecta; order Orthoptera; family Gryllidae; genus Acheta; species Acheta domesticus. The sequence goes on from JAHLJT010002630.1 coordinate 6,761,367, forward strand.
GGGTATTGAATTGAATTGCCTTATTTTACGAGGCAAGACTCAGGCCATGAGGCCTGCTCTTCCGTCTGACCATGCAAATTTTGCTACGCTCCTTTCACCTCGCGGAGAAAGAAGGTATTATCTCGGGCGACGAAAGAGGCTATATTGAATTTTGCTCAGAGGCGTCATTTAGGCTTGAGGATCTTTTACATGCAGTAAATCTACTCACATGGGACAGCCGGCTTTACTTCCCCTCCGAAGGAAGGCGTACGAAGGATTTTTTCGCCCCTAAAAATCAACGGCTTCGATCGGGTTTGAACCCGCGAACTAGGGGATAGCAGTCCGGGTATGGAGGCGTGGAGCACACTCACGTGCACGTGCACTTCTTCTTGGGGTCGCGGGGCACGCCCGGCGTGTGCACGGGGCACGGGTGGCACGTGCCCTTGAAGAGGCGGCGGCAGGGCTCCTTGAGGATCTGGCAAGGGTCGTGCACCACCGACTGCTGCGGCTTGGGCCCTTCCTCTTCCTCCTGGAACACACGTCGTGTGACGCCCACATGGTCAGATTACAACGAACCTCCAATTTATACCAGTGGGGGTTTCTTGCGGGAGGGAAACGAGGAGAGTCCTCACGTAATAATAGCATTGCATTCTTTTTCTAAATGTAAATACAAGGGCTCAGGTTCCGATGACACAAATTTTCTTTGAAAATGACCTAAAAATGATTTAAAAATAAGAGGAAAATTACCTATAAAATGACTTAAAATGAAGAGGGAAATTACCTAATATTTTATTCCATGAATTTTACAATAAAAATATTAATATAAAATTATATTTAATATAAAGTGTTTATTTTAAAAGGAAAATGTAATTCTTAGTGGAAAGTACCTTTAGAAGAAAAATGATCTATCAGTGGTCAGTTTTGAATGATCGAAAAAATTACCAACGATCAGTGTAATTTGAGAGTTCGAAAGACAGAGTCCACAGGAGGAGTGAATTTCGTCATGAACTAATGATACAATAAAAACTTTGTTTTAGTGTGTAGTTGCAAATTCATGAAACATTCAGCAACAAAAATCACGAAAAGGAAATAAAATGCGTAAAAATGACGCAAAGATCCATAAAAAATCTAGAATTATAAAATGACAAAAAATAACAAAAATAACCAAATAATTATATCATTTCTTTTACATTTATATCAATGTGGTGATGAACATTCATTTACATTTACAAGTTAGCTACGTCTAGAATGTACTCATGGAAAGATGATATGCCACAGAATCCGAGCCTTGGTAATTACCAAATAAAATATTTGTCCTGATGTTAGAAAAAAATGTATAATATTTGAGTTAATAACTAGGAGGGATTTACTTCGACCGTGTTTTAAACCTAAATGTGAGTTTGTTTTCTATACACTCGAATAATTCGACAGTTACTGTCTACCTGTTGAAAATTCTTCATGGATCTTCAAGTGCGAGGGATATTTGTGTTATGAGAAACGGAGCAAAATAGATAATTTGGTTAAGTCGCCGCACTAACTTTGGTAATATCTCATCAAATAATAGAAAATTGATATATTACAACTAAAACCAAAGTCAATAAGGAAAGAGCCGTAAAATAAAAATTATAATATATAAACACCACATACTGGGAATGTATTCCAATGCACAATGGTTGGGCTTCAACTGCCGCCATGTTTGTTTCTACATTGAAGTCTTTGGAATGTAGTTGGTCTTGAACGAAGAATGCAAATCAATTTGGAGAGAAGAAAAAGAAAAAAATTCCAATAGGTACCATGAGGTATACAACTAATATATCAAGTGTATAATTAATGCATTTTCTATTCTTTTTTCTTGGAAACTGATGGAAAATGTTTTCTTTAAAATTCTTATTCACATTGATAAAAGGGCTCTTAATATTCTAGCAAAAGTTTTATTTCCATTGCAACGTTTGGATTTTCCAAAATTATTGATGTTAAATTGTTTTTCGGTCATGTGCTGTAGCTTATAAACAAAAAATTTCGGTATCTTTTTTATGAAATGGTTTCTGTAAAATTAAAATTTTAACGGTATATGAAGGATGCTTTAAATTATTAGTTCTTTAAGTGCACTTTCAATTATAATTGTGATAATTTCCCAAAGATTCTTAAACAATTTTTACTTAAAAGTCTCCAAATTATTTCTTAAACTGTTCATATGGCTGGAGATCAATGACATACGTTCCATTTTCATTTAAACTTTTGAATTAAAAAATGTTAGTTTTAGATTATATTTGATGAAGTTTCTCAAAACCTCCTCTCAAAAAGTTTTTGTGTATAAGGGAATCAAAAATTGCACGTATTCAAGACGACTCAAACGGCATTAAGAAAAAAAACCCAAATTTTTTCTCGAACCTTTCTTATTACGTCATGTCGATGCTCTATTACAATTAGACAGGATTTTTCTGATCAAACTTCTATATTGTCTGATCAAACTATTTATAAACCACAGAAACAAAAACACCAAATGAAATATTTAGTGTGAAATTAATTTAATGATAAAGAAGTATTCGAATATTGTTCAGTGGTTCAAATTCGGTTTTTAGTCATTCTCATGAAAAGGTTGAGGGTAAGCAAATGATAAATTTGTGAAACGTGCAGGGAAGTTTCTTTTATAAGGTAGGCCTTAGAACATATTAAAAAGTTGAAATTGTTTTCAGCCAAACGGTTTTATAGATATTTTCAAATGATGGTTCAAATATTAATAGTTAACAGATCTCAACAATATTATTTTATGTAACTGTTACGCTACTACGGAAAAGACTGCTATTGCAGATCTAGTTACGATTATTTCAAATTTAGAAGTATTCTTACCTCAACCTCCACAGTTGCAGCTTTCCTGACTTCTTTGTCCTCCTTTTCCTGGAAAACAAATGATTATGAATGACTAGCTGATTATCCAGCGTTGCGCAGGTATTAGCATATCGCCCCGCAAGAATTGAGGTATTCAAATCTATTATCTGGTGATAGAAATATGTTGCTATCAGAACACAATTTTGGTATCAGTGGAAAACGGTATTGATGTGTCAATCGCATGCGTGAGGTACAATTAAAAGTTGTATCTTAGAGCATCCTCCATTAGTGAAGTAAATAAGCACTCAGGGAGCGTATCACAGAGGGTTCTAAACGCTTTCAGACAATATTCGATTAAGTTATAGTTGTAAAATTGAAGTACAGTTTTGGGATTGCATTTAAACAAACATTTCCACACGTCTTTTCAATTATACTCATATCCTAAAGGTCTGCTTGCGGAAACCTGTTCTATATGCACCCTGCACAGGGCAGTTAGCGACGTGCCATCGCCCAGGCAAATTCTATTCTCGCCCGGGCAACGGATGGGGAAGGGGGGATGTACGCAAAGAGCGAGCTATGGATAGCCCAAGACCATCTTCAATTCAATAGTGTAATTTGAAGAGAGTCTTGGGTAGCTGAATAAAATTGTCAGGTATCCGGAACGAGTATGAACCTCTCTCGCCTACATTCAAAAGTAGGAGAGAATATAGTTAAACCGTCTCTTATTCCGAGAACCGTATATTTTAACAGGACAAATCTTAACTGCCAGATACTTCCTATACTTTCTCATTAACCCAATAATTTCTAAATTATGAGATCAATTAATTAAATAAGTTAATAAGCTCAAAGCATTTGTTTTGAAAACAAAAGATATAACTAAATATTCTATTAACTTATATTCCTAAAATGTCTCAATAAATCACATTACTAATTCAAAATGAAAAACAACAAAAAATCAAATTATTTAAAGAAATAGGTAAATATACCTTTTAAGCTAAATACATCAACTTATCATAACGAAAACTTCAATTGACTCTGGGAGAGAAAAACGCGCAACCATACGAGAGAAAAACGCGCAACACGGACGTGTAAAATGACCACGTGACCCGAACTTGTACGGAACCCTTTTTGTCTTCATCCAAAAAGACAAACGGAAGGGAAACATGAAGGTTAAAATTTACACCCTTTCGGATGTTTGACGGGTCCCTTCAATCTTCATCCAACCACACAGGAGAGAAACACCCAGTCACGGACGGTTAGATCGATACTGAACGCCGAACGTGAATGGTTTCCTTTATAGTCTTCGTCCAACCGTATGGGGAAGAAATTCGCAAACACGGACGGGGTAAACCTTCCACGAAACCCGACCGCCTCTGGTTGGTTGATTCACTCATGTTTCTGGGAACGTCATGTTCCGTAGCTCTGAGGATTAGACCCGTCAGTGAAGTGAGCGTTTTTAATCGCGGAAAAGGCGGTGTTCCGCCGATGAATGGTGAGACGCGGCGCCAACCTACACGTCAGCTTGCGGGATTTTCCCCCATAGAAATATCTTCCACCATTGGGGGACCACCTCAGACGGGTCAGGCTCTAACCTCGCGACTGTTCTAGCAACTTGTGTGCTGCTGGTGACCTGCACGTAAGCTTAAGTAAAGGATGAGATAGGACTAGGAAGAGGGAGGAAAGATCGCGCGGTCCATGGTCCATTTGTTGGGGTACTGCTCTGGCTTTCGCCTGGTGTTGATCGAAGAAACTGCTGAAAACTACCGATCAGTCCTGTCGGCCGCAAGAATTCTCTACTGTGGTCATTATCCTCGAAAATGTAGTGCATGTTATACGTAGGAAACAGGCGGTTCCTTCTACACTGGAACGCGAGATGCGGCGCACGTAGGTTACACGTCGGTTGCGTTTTTCCCCATCCAAGTATCTCCATACACTGGTCCCCAGTCGGAATATGCTCTAAGCTCCTGGCTCTTCTCCCGACATGTTTGGCAGTGTAGTGCCTATGTGTGTAAGGGATGAGGATAAGACAAGTAAAAGGAAAGACGGATCGCGCGTGGTCCGTGGCCCGTTCGTTAGGGTACCGCTCCGACATTTGCCTGACGTTGATCGAAGAAACCGCCGAAAATTACCGATCTGAAAAATCGGTCACTAGAATTGTCCTCCAGGCAGCGGCCGAATTCAACACTAGCTCTATAGCTAGTGTTTTCCGTGGTTTTTCCGATCAACACCAGGCGAATGCCGGAGCAGTACCCTAACAAACGGGCCACGGACCGTGCGCGATCTTCTCTTCATATTCCTTGTCCTATCATCACCCCTTACACACACACACTTACACTAGCATGCACTACACTATCGCACATGCCGGGAGACCAGTCGGCTGGGTCGGTGCCCCGCTAGTGGGAGATATCTGGTTGGGGAAAACCCCGCTAGTCGACGGTAGGTCGGCACTGGATCGCGCCATCCAGGAGCGACAGATCACGGCCACCTCCCGATGAAGACATGCACTACACTTACGAGACTAATGACCTCAGTGGTTGACGCACCCTGAACCACTAACAATCAATCCTCAATCAAGCGACGGTAGCAGGGGGCCCATTCTTAAGACCGTTCGACATGTCAAGCATTCGCGATGTCTCCAACGGCTACATCACAAAGGCTATGAGAAAACCGTATCAGCAATGTAACTGTACGTACTATGCACACAGAGGCACAATATTTGTGGTTATGTTACCCTTCGCGATGCATTTCGCGCGCTGACATACCATTCGCAGTCCCTCGAAGGAATGGGGAGGCGCTTAAGAATACGATACTTAAATTTTCTTTGCAGAGAGTAATGCCAAATTTAATTATACAAAGACTGCCTTCTTAAATTGATTTTAAGTTCTTTGAAGGTCCAACAATTTTTAGGCAGACACAATTATAACAAATTTTTATTAAACAATTTTTACCAAATAAAAATAAATAAATATTTATATATTATAATATTATAATAAATATAATATAATATTTTTAATATTATTAAATAATTAAAAAATAATATATAAAAAATTAAAAAATAATATTATAAATTTATAATATTATAATAAATATTATAATATTAATGTTTAATAAAAAATTGTTATAATTGTGTCTGCCTAAAAATTATTGGACCTTCAAAGAACTTAAAATTACTTTAATTTTCGTTCGTGATGTCGTCATCGTCAATCTCGAGCGTTCGAGAACGACTCGAAGCCTTGAGAATACGGGTTGGTACTTACGGTGAGCGAGGTGCGCGTGTCGGTGACGGCGCCCGGCGGGGGGCCGTCGCGTGATTGGCCCAGGCGGCGGCGGTGCTCCGCCATCGCCTGCACCTGCAACGCCACACACGCCCCTCCCGTTCGCAAACAAGCAATACGATATACAAGACTAGGACAACCCGGCAGACGTTGTTCTGCCCTTCATTTCCCTCTTTCGCCTCCCTTTCTCACTCTCTCCCTCCCTCACCCTGTCCCTCTGTCTGACTGTCCCTGTGTGTCTTTGTCCCTTTCATTCACATTTAGTCGCAGATTCTGCATGTCTCTGTGCAGGTGAGGTAATATCGGGGAGCATCGGACCAGCAAAAATGTAATAGAATGTTCAAGAAGAGCCAATCCTATAGATTTCGGTGTGGGAAACGTTTCTGTGAGGCCTTCGTCCTCAAAATTTTAGTTTTTAAGGTCCTATAACGTATTGTTTAGGAGTTATTTAACTATATAAATTCAAAATGCTGTTGAGTGCTTTGCGGGTTGCAATTGACAAACATTTAGTTTTATTCTACAGCGCCATGTAGTGGAGTTACAACAGAATTAACAGCACATAAACCTTCTGGGTGAAAAAATACGTAGAAGTGCCAACTTTCATGGAGACCAGTCATATGGTGTCGGAGTTTACCTCTTATATATAACCAACATCCACCTTTATATTTATAGATTAGCACAGGAAATTAACCAAACCAGTGGTGATAAAAACAGTATTAATAGCAATAATTAACAGACGCAAAATTACGCTTGACCTTATTTCAAAATATATCTTTAAGGAATAGATTTCATTAAGGGAAAAATCTCGATCTTCAAAACTGTAATAGTACAAAAACGTAGAAAAAATTCTGAAGGTATGAAGTTTTCGAAAAATCATGAAATTTCAACATGACCTGCACCATTCTCTGAAACTCCTTCATACTAACAAAAAAAAATTAATAAAAAACGATGGAGACATTTTTTGAAGTCATTCTCAATGAACACTTTTTAGATTTGCCACAGCGAAAGAGAAAACACTTTATGAACGATTATTTTTTAATGAAAAAAATTATAACTTTGTAAATTCAAATAAATAGAAATATTATTCATATAACGTAAGAAAACATGTTAAATTTATTACTAACACAAAATCTCACAAAGCGAGAGCGAAAAAGTAAAAATAAAACAAGTTAAAAATTAGTAATTTTAAACCTATTGAGAATAGATATGGCAATCGTCCATTGAGTTGCATAAAATAATTTATTATTGCAGGGCGGCAATAATTTATTGTTGCCGCATTTTAAGAAAAAAAAACGACGAAAAATGTTCTACAGTGCCCACTACAAGTGCTTCACCCTAAACGGGTTGCTTTCGCTGTTCGGTCAAAATGAGCTAGCGATACATCGCCAACGAAACATCAATATTTCTAACATCGATGTTCAAAATTAAAACACCGATATTAATAAAACATCAGCTGAAAACTACCGATGCTTTTAAATATCGATGTTTTGAAAACTGTATTGGTGACCACGTAGCGGCAATTCAGTTGAAAGCTTTACTAACTTTTATTTGAGATTTAATTGACAAAGCACGGTGAAAAATGAATGCAACATAACAAAACTTTCATCATCTGTCTGGATAATTACAAAATTATATAGACCTCATTTATCAAAATTGAAAACTCGATTTTGATTATTCTCACTCATAACCACATTGATCTGAAGAATTTTCAATTTATGCATGGCGGAAAATCATTACAGGCTTTCGGTATGATGGCACATTTTTCATTACAAAATAAAATATTCACAACATAAAAACATCGAACCAAAACATCGATGTTAAAAAATATTGGCTTCAAAAAATCGATGTTAAATCCATCGATGATTTTATAAAAAACATCAATGTTTTCAGAACACCGACATCGATGACGCATCCTTAGTATGAAAACATAAAACATCGATTTTAAAGAAAATATCGACTTGAAAAAATCGATATTAAATCCATCGATGATTTTGTAAACAAAACATCGATATTTTCAGAACATAGACATCGATGCCTAATATGCATACCTAATATGAAAACACAAAACATCGATGTTAAAAATATCGGCTTCAAAAAATTGATGTTAAATCCATCGATGATTTTAGAAAATCATCACTGTTTTTAGAACATCGACATTGATGCCACATCCCTAGTATAACACAAACATTGATGTTAAAAAAACAGAGATATTAAATCCATGGATGATTTCACAAAAAATGAATGTTTTCAGGACATCCATGTGTCGATTCTTAGTATGAGAACATAAAACATCTATGTTAAATCCATCGATGATTTTGTAAAAAAATCGACGTTTTCAGAACATCGACAACGATGCCGCATCCCTAGTATGAGAACACAAAACATCGATGTTAAATCCATCGACGATTTCATAAAAACATCGATGTTTTCACTACATCGACATCGATGTGGCATCCCTAGTATGAGAACACAAAACATGAATGTTAAATCCATTGACGATTTTGTAAAAAACATTGATGGATGTTTTCAGAAGATCGATATCGATGCCGAATCCCTAGTATGAAAGCACAAAATATCGATTTAAAAGAAAATCGCCATCGACTTCAAAAATCGATATTAAATCCATTGATGATTTTATAAAAAAACATCGATGGATATTTTCAAAACATCGCCATCGACGGGCCGCATCTTTATACTGAGATTTCTCTAACTTTGTCCCTCAAGGCAACTCAAATCCCATCTTCGCGATGGAATATGTCACGGCATTTCGCGTCTTTCTCGGTCTTGCCGGTAGAAGCCGCATGATCGCAAGCACTGCTTCATACGGTCGCGATCGTGCGAAATTTAGCGGAACGACTGAGAAAGACGCGAAATGCCGTGACATATTCCATCGCGAAGATGGGATTTGAGTGGCCTTGAGGGACAAAGTTAGAGAAATCGCAGTATAGTAGGCGCTGACCTGCGCGCGCGCGGGGTCCTTGGGCGGCGGGGGCGGCGGCACGGCGCCCGCGCACGCGTTGCGGTCCCAGCGCAGCCACGCGTCCGCCAGCACGCGCGCGTGGTTCATCTCCAGCGACATCCTGCACACACGGCCGGCGTCAACCACACGCCTCCCACACGCGAGCGCACGCGCGGAGCGCAGAGGCTTCTGGAAGACTGATCTCTTGAGGAAGACTAACAGCACGAGACCTCCCGACGCACAACGGGAGAAGACAGTGGAAAGGAAGGAGGAGAAAGAAGAGAAATAAAGGGACGAAAAAGGAAGAGGGAAGAAAGAAAACTGAAAAGAGAAGTGAGGAAAGAGAGTCAGAGAAGAGAGTGAGAGAGAGAGAGAGAGAGAGAACTAAAAATAATGGGGGTGAATAATGAGAAAAAGGAAGGGCAACAGATAAAGGAGGAAAACAGAGGGAAGGAGAATTAGGGAGATGAGAAAAGGCAAGTGAGGAGGTGAAGGAAATGAATGTAAGACGCCGAAGAATTACATGATGTAAGACATCAAAATAATTTTGAGAATAATAAAAGAGAAAAAATAGAGAAAGAACAAGAAGAAGAAAAGCAGGACGGGGAGTACCTGGAAGAGGAAAAAAAAGAAAAACGAGTAATATGAAGGAAACGGAGGAGACGAGGAAGAGAAAAATGCGCCTTTGGAGACAAAGTAAATAATATTGGAGATGAATGAGAAGGGGATAAGTGGGAGAAGAAAGAAGCAGAATGGAAATGAAACAAGGGACAATTTGGAAGACAGAATGATAGAAGAGGAGGTAGAAAAAGAGAAAAAACAGGAGAAATAAATTGTGAGAGCTAAAGAACTGAGATAGAGATAATCACGTGATAGGAGAAAGGGGACAGGGAGAGGTAGAACAAGGTGAAAAAGGGCAAGAAGAGTGCGAAGACGAGAGGGAAAGTACAGGAGGAGGAGTAGTATGGTGAATGGCTGGGAATAAGAGAAAAATGAGGAAAAAGAAGGAGAGAATGAAATATGAAGGAGGGCAAGAACAGTGCAAAGACGAGAGGAAAAGTAGCAGAAGGATGAGGAGTAGGGTGACATACTGGGAAAAGGACAATCACGAGGAGGAAGAGGAAGAAAAGTTAAATGAGAGCAAGGAGAGCGAGAAGACGCGAGGGAAAGAATCACGAACAATTGGGGAAATACCGGAAAAAGAACAATCATCAGTAGAAGAGAAGGACAGGAAGAGAAAGAAGTGGAAAGAGGGGAAGGAGAGTGAGAAGACGAGAGAGAAAGGAGCAGGATGAGGAGTATGGTGAAAGACGGGTAAAGAACAGTCATGAGGAGAAGAGAGGGATAGGAAGATAAGAAGAAGTTGAAGGAGGACAAGAAGAGCAAGAAGACGAGAGGGAAAGAAGCAGGAGGAGAATGGGGAAATACCGGGATAAGGACAATCGTGAAGAGAAAGAGGGGAAAAGTATACGAAGAAGAAGAGAAAGGGTGGGCTGTCCTAGCGAGCTCGAGTTCGATGCGGTTGTAGCGCCGCCGACAAAGAATGGGACAAGGATAGGAAAGACAAGACGGAAGAGAGAAAGAGGAAGGGCGGGCTGACCTGGTGAGCTCGAGCTCGATGCGGTTGTAGCGGCGCGCCGAGTGCGGCGGGGGCTCCCAGTGGGTGGGGCGCGGCTCCTCCAGGACGGCGGGGGCGGACGCCGTCCGCCGCGTGCCGCCAGAGCCGCCCCGCGTGCCCGGCCGCTTCGCCCCGCCGCGGCTCCTGCGCACCCACACGCACGTCGCGCCTCGTCCATGATTGATTGATTGATTTGTGTTTCCGGGCGCGTCAACTACCTAGGACATTAGTCCCGTAAGTGTAGTGCGTGATTTTCTCGGGCGGTGGCGATGATCTTTTCCCCGCTGGATGGCGAGATCTGGCGCCGACCTACCGTCGACTAGCGGGGTTTTCCCCTCAACCAGGTATCTCCCACCAGCGGGGCACCGCCCCAGCCGGGACAAGCTGTAAGCTCCCGACCGGTCTCCCGGTATGTGTGGTAGTGTAGTTTCGTAGTTGGTAACGTTGCAAAACCGGCGCCTCGCGTAATCGTTTTGTGGAAACTCCGTTCTCTTACAGGCAGGCCCGCCCGTAATCACTTTGAAATTGTTTTTAGTATCTTTCGATTTAGATAACATATGCATCATTATGAATAGAGGCAGAATTTTCATGTAATTAAATATTTTTTGTATTTCTATTTTTTCTTTTCGAACTACAGGAACACCTGCATCGGGTTTCCAGGAAGTTAAGATTCCTGTCCCTAACCTCTTGGCATTCTTTTTCCCACTCTCAGGGCAATATGTAGATTAATGTTCATAGGTGTTACATGATTTCTAGAAATAGGAGAATATTGGCACTCATTTTGAAAGAAGACTGAGTGAACCTCAGGATGGCTCTGAATAGCCAGGTAAAATTCCCCATATATGATGGGGTTTGAACCCGCCCGTAATCACTATGTTTTGTGTCCCTCAGGGTAGCAAACATGTGTCCTAACCACTACTCTGTCACGACCCATCTTTCTACTTACCGTTCTCAAAGTAATCTTGGTGAATCTTTGCCGACTTAACACAATATCAGTTTTTTCGTTACTTTTTTACATATTTATTTCTATATTACATATTTACATATTTTGCTATTTTCACAAAATATTTTTTATTCTATCAATTTTCTTCCATTTTATTAGGTATTTTTTAAAATGAAAAGACGTATTTTCAAAAAAATCAGCATTCCCTCACCTACATTATTACTGCGTGGTTCACTTCTCCAAGTGCCCTAGGCAAAGAGCGTGAAGTTCTCACAGTCCGGCGCGCCTGCTTCAGTGATCTCAGTGGCGGGAAGTGCGCTTCTGCGACTGACATAATTTTCATGTAAAGGTGTGAAAGTATCACTGATCAGCGTCTCGTGATTTACAAACTTGCGTTTCGTGATCTTAATATCCGAGAAATTTAAGCGACCACTGACGTGTAACACGTGCCTAGTATACTTGGCCTGCCTGAACTGATGCTTCGTCACACAGCTACAGAAACCGGCACTATTATAATGGACAGCTACAGATCTGCATTTGCCCAGGAGGAGAATGAACCCAGGATCGTATCATGGAAAGTTAGCAAGCTAGGTTTGTATTTTATGGGTTGGGAGTAAGAAACATGACAAATCGTTTGGAAACGCTCGAGATAAGAAAGTAAACATTATGATATAACGGAATTAAGTGAATTACTACTCAAACTCAAGAGGAGAGCAACTCTACTACGTATGTAACCCTAAATTGAAACATATGTATTAATCTGCACGGACAACCGATGGCAGAAGCAAACAAATATAATACATAAACTACAATTTTGAGGGTTATAATTTTTTACGCCCAAGTCCTTCACATGTGGAATAATGAATGAAAAATGATTGAAAAAGGACAAGAGAAGAATGAGGAGGGGGAGCGTACCCCTTGCTGGAAGCCCCGGATGGAGGTCGGTTTCTCTCCGCCATGGCTGCGAGTAGCTGTGTGCACCCCGCTCCCGATCAGATGCCTCTGCAACAAACAAATGTCCGTTGAGAGTAATAACATAACATTGTTGTTACTACGTTAGCATCGTGCCTCCGAGGGGCATTTTCACCTTAAAAATATGTATTTGTACAATGCAAGGCCATAATAAAAATACATTTTGCAAATAATAGTTTCCTGGCTAGTCAATTCTTGGTAATAGAAAGTTACAAGAAAAAGTGTAGAAAATTGTTATGTCGCGCTTATCACGGCCCGCATAACTATTGGATTTGGCGCGCGAGCATCAAGACAGCGCGTGCTCTGGCGGGAATCGGCGGCGGCAGCGGCAAGCCGTGGGCAAGGTCCGGCAGGCTTGACGCTTGGAGCGCGTCTCACCGGCTAGAACCGGCCCTTTATAGGGAGCCAGCCGACACCCCGCGGGCAGTCTGGAGAGATCCCCGAGAGAGTCACGAGTGGCGGTACGCGTCCAGTCCAGAGAATCAGCAGTCAGGAGTCTATCGTCGTGGGGCGAGTGTCTCAGCCAGCGTCAGCGGGAAACGTCCAGGAGCCGCACGTGTAGAGAAGCAGGGCATTGGTGATTGCCCGGGACTGACAATATGGCTGTTTACTTTTGTAATGAATGAATTAATAAATTGTTGTTGAGTTAGCGTGCGATTTTTATTTATGGACATAACAAAAATAGAAATAATTTAAAAATATGTTCCATTAAAAACAGTTTTAATTTTCGTCAAGTGAATGTATCAAGTAACGATTCATGTTATGAAAGGAAGGCAGTATAAAAATTCACAGCGTGCCACAACTGTAGGTGCCCGTAAACACTTTTTTTAAAAAATCTTCCGGAATATACCAAAATGATCCTGCTAAATCGATTGCCAATCGATCGTCAATCTATGACAAACGATTTGTCTTATCGAGAGTAATAAATTGTGCTACTGAACACATCTAAAGGACTTTTAAATCACTTCAATACCACCACAAATTACGTTTTTTTTTTAGCAAGAATTATCTTATGTTTTGGGACAATCCAAAATAATTTATCAGATTTCCAAGGGGAAGCGGAAGAGGTAAAACTGTAACGGAAGGACACAAGTTCCCATAATCACTCGCTGTTTACTCGATTATATTATCAGAAAGGTATTTAGTAGAGACCATTTATCCGACCCCTCTTTGATCCGGATGTCAATTTAACCAGCCCATTAATGAGTCAAACTTAAAGCCAAAGTTTATTTGGTTGCTTCTTCTTCTTCAAATTAAATGGGTGAGTCAAAAGAAAAACTGTGTCAAGCCATCTGTGGTTTCACCGACGTACATTAAGATACATGCGACGGTTAAACTTCCGAGTCTTAAGATATTTACTAATATTCCTTGATGATCACATACAGGTGTTGATGTAAATTCATAGGTATAAATAATGATGTCCGAATGCGATAGGGTGTGATGAAAGATAGCAAAATTTATTACACATGTTCGTCTGCAAACCAAGCTGGCAGAGATAGTGATTATGGGGTAGATTTTGCAAACGTTTAAGATGGGATTTACTCCTGGCGAGGTTGCAATGCATTTGGACAAACGTATGTCATAATTGTAATGTAGTACAGAAAAGAACACCTACGGAACTCACATGAATATCCTCCGT
>JAHLJT010002630.1:6775680-6828145 GCA_031308135.1 Acheta domesticus
GGCAAATGAAGGAATGCATGTGGTCGTCTGCTTAGTGTCTTTCGCGGTTTGGCGAAGAAACTGGGATCAGGGCAGATCGCTACGACAAGCTTTTGATGAGGCTGGTGCAGGCGGGCGTCGTTGAGAAAGCTACGTCCGATGGCTGGAGGCACTATTCGATGTTCTTTTGGGGAGCAGGCGGATTCGCAACGCCTTCAATTGACCCTCGTCTCTCCCTCGGCCACTTCGTCGAGGCTTTCTTTGTACTGGTGCGGGAATTGGAGCCGGCCTCATTTGTTTTTGGCGGAGCTGGTTGCCGTCACTCTGGACGAGGTTGAATGCGTCTTTTACGATACGAACACAGATTAGATGGTTGGGGGATCTTTGTCGAGTTTTTAATTCAATTGGATTCAATTCAATTGATGTTTGAGGAGTTCTAATTGTAAAATGTCGTTTTCAATGCACTAAATTTTTCATTCAATGGCACTTAACGGAACAAATAACTTAATCACTTTTGTTGGTCAAGTTAAACGAAACAGCTGATGTTAGTGTGTCTCCACTTGCCACCCAGTGTCAGTGCTAATGTTTCTTTCATTAAGCGTTCGTCGCGAAATACCTCCTTTAGGTGATGCGTTCCTTTGACCTCATTCGCGTGTAGACGTGATTTAGAGACGTGATCTTATCAACGCGGCGGCGGGATGCCGTGTAGCCACGATTGTATCGGCGCTCCAGTACAGAGAACCTACCACCGCGGGTGGCACACTATTTTCCCTTCACTCGGGTTCGTATGCTTCGCCACTCAACCTAGGACGGCGGTGAAGAGTAGGGTTGCCATGAGGATAACAATAGAATTCGGGACATCCGAAATATATTTCAGAGCCAATGATAATTTTTATGCAAACTAAATAATAAATCGTAAAACAAGGAAATAGTATACCAAGGAAACAACTAAATAGTAGATTAATATAAATTATATTGTGCATATGTTTCACGAAAAACAGGGTGACCACTTTTTGTGTCTAGAATAGATTTCTCTAATTTTACCAAGTTGTCCCGATAATTTTGTTACTTTCCCACGACAAAATTAGTGAAGTATTTCAAGGTATTTAAATAAAATATTGAATAAAGTGTGGTTTTGGTCTTTTTAAAACACCGTGTCTCAGAAATGTTCCTGGCTTTTAATGATTCTTGAAAAAATTCCGACTTTTCCCATCAATGAAATTCCCTGGCTTTTCTCTGTTTTCCACAAAGTGGCCGCTGTGAATAAATTAAGTTTCACAGCTGAAGAGTCTTTTCCTTTTTTACTAAACTCTCAAACCAGTCAGACGTGCTTGCATTCTCTTATGTAGCGCAGGGTTCTCTGATGTAGTTCACAAGTAGTTCCAAATTTTTTCTGGGACTATGCGGATTCATAATAGAGTACAAAAATCCAGGACATGTCGCAGAAACAAAGAAAAAATCTGGCGGGACAGCGGGACACATGTTGATATTCAGGACATATCCCGCTTTTTCAGGACTTATAGCAATCCTAGTGAAGAGATAGCATTTTTTTGAACATATGTTTGAGCAGTATGGCAATGACAATAATTTACCTGACCGATTCAGCAATTGATGATATTTCTATTAACAGTATGTTTTTCCCAAATATTTTACTTAATAATTTTACTTAATAAAATTCCACAGTTTTTCATTTGCTTCTGTGTTGAGAAAAAAAGGGAATGGGTTATTGGAAGAAAAAATGCCGAAACTTACATTTTCCTCTGCCAGAGAGGTAATATTTGAATCGGGAATAAGTTACTTTTACAGTACTAAATCACAATGATGATCACAAAGCATGTAACAAAATAAAATGGCATTTAACATACCGCCAAGCTAAGCGAAATAATGCCACAAACATTCGGAGTATGGACGAAAAAACAGAATACCAAAATCACACACGAATCATATATTGCGACACGATACTCAACAAATCCGATAAAAAATAGAAAAAAATTCAAATTTGAAAGTTATTGAATATTATTATTAGAAAAAGAAAATTATTATTGAAAAGTAATACCTATGAACTTTGACTTAAAATGTATATTTTTTTTATACATTGGCACTTGGTACACACGAAGGAAAACTTCATGCATGCAAAATCGAATTATTCATGTGCAACTCTATTACTTTGAAAAAAAAACAAAAAAAACTATGAGCACATACCACACATCAGAAGATTTAGTCGAGCAAGAAATAATACTTCGAGAGAATGTGATAGAATTTTCTAAGAATAAAATGTTTCCTACAGCCAACAAAACTTGTAAGAGTATTAATTTTCTATAAATAAATTTGTTTGACTTTGTATTCCTAATTGCATTATGTTTGTATAAAATTTTGTAGAATTACGAAAACAAATAAAGATAATAAATGTCTCATATATTAGCAATTCTATATTACAATTCGTTAAAATAGCACTTCATCCCATCAAGCTCATACCACCATCTGAATACCCTACCTTATTTCAGATCTATCAAATAAGAAAAATACCTGGTAAAATACTCTGATAAAATATTATAGTTAAAATCACATTAATTGTTACAATCAAAGTGTATTTATCTTTTCTCAATAAATAACTCTGTTTATAGAACAAAACAATACCCTGAGAGTGCTTTTGGTTACCCACAAACTCTGATCAGAACTGATGAAATACAAAATTGAAATTTTTCTTCCAAATATTTAATTTCAAACAAAATAAACATGAAAAATTGACGTCGAACAAGAAAAGTGTATTTTTAACATTTTTAGAATTTTTTGACCGCTGTCCAGAACACTGTTCAGCACTGATGAAATAGAATTATGAATTTTTCTCTCCCAAATATTCAATTAAAACTAGTGGTGCTACAGAATGGCACAGACTTTCCGGTATTAGCTTCTGTTTCGTTTGGTCTCTCTGCTAGCTATTCGGACTTGCCAATAGTCTTGACAGCTTGCCATCTATCGCCGCCCAAACTACATTTTTTTTTCAACATTTCTTAAGATTTCTGTTTTCCAATTGTAGAAGAAAACTATTATTTTGAGAATATAAAAAAAACCTTGCCCTAAATGGCAAATTTTCGTTGAAACATTTGGAGCCGTTTCAAGAAAATGGCATTTAAGCGATACTATAAATGCGAAATTTGAAGCTCTTTTTTACACAAACGTTTTGAGTTTTCGAAAACTTCATTTGAAGTAATTTTAAGCACTTACACTCACAAATTCAATAGTGTTTACAAATTGCTGGAAATGTGCGTTTTAAACCGTATGAGAAAACTTTCAAAAAAATTACATTTCTGTAATTTTTGAAAAAACAAAAATTTCCCAAAATTAACTTAATGCCATATTAATAATGCATTTAGCACTATCATTTCGAAAAGTGTTGAACAAAAAATTGAAAAACCATTTTTTAGAAAATGGCGTTTGAGCGTTTCTGAAAATGCACAATTTTGAGCTAGTTTTCACAGAAAACTATTCAATTTTCGAGAAACTTTATTTGACATTATTAAAGCACACATACTCATTAATATAATTATGTGAACAAATCGCCGCTAATGTAAATATTAACAACGTGAGAGACAAGTCAAAAAACTACATTTTTGCAATGTTTGAAACAACAAAAGAATAGAGGAATATGCCGTATGTCATCTCATAGAGCACATTTAGCACTATCTTTACCAAAAGTTTAAAGAAAAAATTTGGAGTCGTTTTTGAGAAAATCTAGTTTTTGTAATTTTTTAAAATTTTAAATATAGCGTGCAATATTGCGCAAACACTACTAAAATTTTCAAAAAAATGTACATGACTTTAATGAAAGAACTCACTTTGTACAACAAATTTTATTTGAAGGAAAAATCTCCATCTTCAATTTTGTAGTTCTAGGAAGACGCCGAAAAAAATTCAAACTTTGGCAATCCAGAGTTAACCGTGAAAATGGGCTACCTTAGTAAGTGTATTTTACTCTATTTTACAAGAATTTAAAGAAACAATTTGGAGCCGTTTTTGAGAAAAATTTTGAAAATGTCCGGGGGCTTCATGTAAAGTATCCTCAAATTTTGAAGAAAGTTTTCAAAATCGTGGCTCCATGAGTGGACGCAGATCGACCGGGGAATATTCATTTTGGAAAGAAATCGCACGTATGGTTTACGTGCTAGTGTTGTTCACGAACGGTTAGACAGACGGACGGACGGACGTTTTGAAAGACTCACTTTTTCGGTATCAGGGGATCCCAAAACGTGTATTTCCGTTGAAATCTCGAAATCGATTTCCGCAGCATTACATAACTTTCCATATACTACGTATGTTACTCCGCATATACGTACGTACACGGGGAAGTAAAAATGAACATGAAAATTTTGAATAATTCCGGTGTTTGACATCGGACGAGAAAATTGTGTTTGAACTTTCTTTAGATTTCTTTTTCGTTACCCAAAACCGGGGTCAGATTTGAAGAAATTTAATTTTGTGTTTTTTCGCAAAGTGAACTTTTTCAATAATTTATTAATTTGTTGTTTTTTTTTGTCTGAATTTTTTGAGAACTGAAGAATTCTTAACCGCAATATGGACTTCTTACAAATTTTAATTCTTCTGACTTTTGCCCCCAGCCCCTTTTATGGTTTTGAATTTAATTGTTTGCGATAATTTTTGAAATGTTGCAGAACTTTGGTTCCGATGACCATTTCTTCACACGCATGATCCATCCACTTAACTTGTGCTCTGTCGAGCAGGGCGATCTATAGTCATGAAATTGTTATTTACGGCAAAGATAATTTCTCTAATTTACGAGAAAATTCATACGTGCAACGTTTCTTCTGGGTTAGCCGCACTCGACTCATTTCGTTTGAAACAGAATGCACATTTCTGTTCTAAAGAATAGGATAATCATACTGCTTATAAGACGTCAATTTATTTTCAGGATACGGTTCTTCACTGTTATTACTAAGGTCTATGTTTCACACGTCTACCCACTTCTTCATTAAAGATGTCAGTTATTAAATAAATGTAAATTGATTGAAGTCTAAATTAAAATATATAATTGAAATAACAAGAATTCCTTCCGTTAATTAATTCATCCATCCTCATTGTGTAACAATCAAGAATTATTAAATTCAAATTACCCGTAATTTCTTAAAGGCTTCGATGAGTCTGTATAGCCATGCATACGTAAGTGTAGTCCGCAATTCTCTGATATTGAATTCAATCTTCACCTTCGTTTAATAAAGAGTATTCAAATTTAAACCATTTATCTCACAAATGAACCACCACCAAGTTTCAAAGCTGTAGTATTGAACAAATTCAAAGACTTCGAAACTTTCAGACGGAATTTTCAGAAGGATTTTTCAGATAGAAGATTATGAAAAGGGAACTGAAAATCACCAGGAATTACATTCTCAAAAAAACTATAATACATGAAATAGTCAAGCCTGGAGTCCAAATTCTCCCACGTGATCTCTCCCGGGCATCTATTTTTATCTATTTGTTAATTACTGATTCGGGGCGAACTAAAATTGTTTCATTATATAACTTTGTATAAAATATTATTGTACTAGAGTGTTAAAACTCTCTACTCCAAAAATATTATGTATTAGAAGAACGGAAGTGGAATTACAGTACTGGTTACGATAAACAGAGTGGGATATTGCTTGAGTTATGTAAGCTGTGAGGTACGTTCAATTTTTTATTTTTTCATATTTTTATTGAATTCGTTAACATTTGATTATTAATTACTATTTAAAATCGTAATTACGTTTTAAATGATCATTATTAAATGGTAATCGAACAAAAACAGCCACCGCGTCGGGCAGTTATTTTGGCTCCGTGGCTTGGTTCGGAGCAGGAGAACAGATTTTTGTGACGTCACAGAGCATTGAGTTGGCAAGAAATGATATGGTTATGGGATCGTTTGTTGTAATGTTCAGTAATTTTTCAATTTTTAGGCAATTTTTCTCGACATATGCGTAATTTTTTGTCATTTTACGTATTTTGTTTCCTTTTCGTGTTTTTTTGTTACTGAAAGTTTCATGAATTTACAATGGCACACTAAAACAAAGTTTTTATTGTTTCGTCAGTTCATGACAAAATCCAGTACTACAGTGGACTCTGTTTTTTTGAAGTTCACAAAATTACGCGGATCTTCGGTAACTTCCTGCACCATTCAAGACTGACGGTTGGAAGATCGGATCTAAGGATTACATTTTCTCCTAAATTAAAGACTATATAATATATTTTATAAATATATTTGATTTAACATTGTAAAATCCATTGAATTAAATGACATATTCATAAACGTTTTCGAGTATTTTTTAAAAAATAGGTCATTTCTCCTTATTACTCATTTTTTGTTATTTATGTTGGTAAACACGGACTTAGCCCCTTAGCAACCAATCATCTAAACAACATTTTAAGAACGTATCCTTAGCATCGGCCATTAAAATGTTCGAGAGTCTATTAAAAATATTTTAGCGGATTTTCTGGTTTAGATTTTATCAGTGCTCGTAAAGCTTGGGATAAATATGACGTTGACACAAAACACAATTTTGGGAATAAATGTAAACAATTGTCAGAGGAATATGTACCCGGTAATACGCTCCTTCACGGTCAAATCTGCAAGTTCTTTTACACGGCAAGCACCAAATCCTCCAAAACAAGAGTGACCTTCAAAAGCAGGTATATGTGATCGTCGGCCTCTTGTAAGAACTTAGTTACATGCTCTTTTGATTTTTTTAGTCTTGTAACCTTTAGATTTTTCTTCAAATATTCAATAAATTTATAATAGTATATTCAAATAAATTTTATATAATTAGTCTTCAATATTTACTATTATTTTAAATTATGGGGAATGAATAACTTACGTGGGTACTCAGTCTTCTGATATATTTTTACACAATTTTCCAGCATAATAAAGTATGACTAGAGAATAGTTGGTTTTATTGTTTTTGATCGTTCGTTCAAAATTGCTAGCATAATCTCTTCGTTATGCCTCGAACATTCCTGTTCGTTCGTGAATCACAAAATAAATCATAAGCTTTTTCATACAGGGTTACAGATTTAGAAGGCATCAAACTAGATCTTGCATTGTCTGCCTTCTCCAGAATATCATTGGCACGAAAATACATGCTGATACTTCGAAATTCCCGGATTTTTCTGAATCAGCTTGCATTACAAGATAAAGCATTCAACTGTTTGATCACAAACAAAGCATCCAGTAAACCAAAACTAGAGACCGGATTTTTATGTAATTATATACTTTTTGTCTTTCTACTTACCGTTCTCAAAATTGTAATCTTGGCGAATCATAGCCCTCCTAACACAATACCGAATTTTTTCGTTACATATTTTTACATATTTAGTACTATATTACATATTTGACATATTTTGCTGTTTTCACAATATATTTTCTTATTTTGTTACAATGTTCTTGTATTTCATTCCATATTTGTTATTAAAAGATGTATTTTTTTAAATATCAGCATTTTCCCTACATTATTGGGGAAATCTAGGTGTCCAAAGCATCACTGGCATCGCGTGTTGTGATCTGTAACCATAATTTCGAAGAACAATTTGCGATCACCGACGTGTAACACTTCGATGAAGATGCTACTGTGTATGTGTGCTGGTCGTAGATCTCGCCAGTTTGTGCGATGGCTTCTCTTGCGATTAGTCTGGCTGCTAAACTACGGTCCTTGATTACGATACATGAAGCTTTTACTACTGACGAGAAAGTTGTATTATGTGAAGTGAGCAGTTTTTATAAATCTAATTTCGTATTACGTAAATGTATTTTATTATTAGCGTATTTTCATATGACATATTATATCCGATTTTGCATATTTATTACATATTCTTACTATTTTCATTACATATTTATGTACATATTTTGACGTTTTATGCTACATATTTTTCCGGTCTGTAGTAATTACAATTTTTTCTTCATTCACGAAACTGATAAAAGTTTATTTTGAATAACTAGTAAAAAATAGAAATAACAAAAAACATTGTATGTGACTCGTCCTCTATTTATCTTTAAGGTTAACTATTTGGCTTCGCTATCGCTCCGCCTCGCAGTTAACCTTCCGGCTTCGTCCGTAAAGACCCATTTAGAGGACTCGTGACGTAAATAAGTATTATAGGTAATTTTCAAACTATTTTTAGGTAATCAGAATCCGAGCCTTGGTTGTAATCGTAACTTGTAGTTAAAAGAGTTTCTAAAGATTGGCCCCCTCTCTTGTGCTGCAGCTTCGTCTTCAAACTGGACGTCGTCCAAGCAGTGCTGGAAGCCACAGAGACGTTCCTCACTGGCAGCTTTGCCGACAGCCGCCGTCCTCTCATGATCTGGGGCTCCGTCTTCAGCCTCATCGTCCTCAACAGCTTCTCCGGCGTCTTCACCAGCTTCCTCACCGTACCCAAGCGAGGATACGAGGTTGAAACGCTGGAGGAAATAACACAGCATTATGACTACGTATTCATCACCCCTATCCTTGGGCCTCCGGATACCCATAAGCTTTCCCTCGGTCACTTCGAGGACGCTTTCTTTGTTCTGGGTGCCGGAGCTGGAGCCGGATCTGAAGTAAAAGGTCGAAGCTTGAGGTTATGTTTTGAAAGGTTATTTGCAAAGCACTACTTTGTTCTGTTGGATTTTATTGCACAAATGACTACACGTTTTATGTAAGTTATGCTTTTTATGCAAAGCTTTTATACAAGTACTCTTTAGGACCGGAGTAAAACATCGACTGCGTTTGCTTAGAGGCAGTTTGAGGGTTTTGAGAGGTGGCGTTGGTGGGTTTTCCTCACTCGCATCGGTTAGGCCGCGTTTAGCCTCTGTCTGGAGGAACACTGTAGCGGCCGGCTGCTCTGACCGAAATTTTCCCATTGTTTTCCTGTTATGTTCCTGTTAATATGTCTACGTAATGTCTACGGACCTTCTCCGTGCATCCAGTACAAACTATTGGACATGATCTCCACCTTCAGTATTTGTGTACAGTTTTTCAGTGTATTTTGTTCTCTCTTATAGGGAGTACTGTAGTATTTACTGTAAATGAACACCATATTATGTGCATTTATTTCAGGCATCATATTTGTGTACCAAGTTTATTTTATTTCAATATATATATATATATATATATATATATATATATATATATATTGAAAGTTTCTGTCAAGATATGACACGCATCTTAACAAAATCCTGTACGTTTAAGACCTGCCCTAAATGGAGCTCTTTAAGCCTGCAGACTGTGTGTAAATTAAATGTATTATGAAGTCAATATTTCTCTCTTTTCGATGTATAATTGAATTCTTAATACAGATGGAAATGAGCATTTTTGGAAAAAAACTGATTAGAAAGTAGCCCACCAGCGTAATAAGACTCAGGGTGACCAGCAATCTGGCTTTTTGAAATTCAAGGTTTTTTCCCGGTTTTCCAGGATTGAGATTACCAATTTTCCAGGTTCTATTTCGCACATTACAACACTTTTTACTTTCTTGCTACCGATTACAAAGTAGAGAGAAAGTTATGTAATGCTGCGCGGAAAAACGGCCAATTTCCGAAAAGAAACTCTTAGCACAGGGCTAGTAACGAAAAAATGGATAGATCCAGTTTCCTAAATTTAGAAACAAATCCTATTACACACGGTGTAAAGTCTATGTTTGCATCTATGTTTGGTGAGTCTATACCAAAAAATCGAATGACGGCAAAACGGCAGACGCCCATCCATCTGTCCGTGAACAATGCTTGCGGCTAAACCGTTCAGCCAATTTGCTCCAAAACTGATATTTATCGATCGTTCTGGGTGATGTAGCGGCCCCTTTTACATCAATCCCATATTTTGATTGGGGGGGGGTACTTTACATGAAGTCCCTGAGACATTTTCAAAAACATGGATTAAATTTTGTTGTTGGATAGTGTGAAGAATGTTTAAGAGAATGGTGCAGATCTCATGTTCGTTGAAAACCCCGACTTCTCGAAAATTGCAGAAATGCAAATCTTTTCGGCGTCTTCCTACAACTAGGCCTACATTTCTGGAGATAGAGATTTTTCCTTAATGAAATCTGTTCCTTAAAGATAGATTTTGTAATAAAGTCATGTACAATATTTCGCAAATTTGAATACTTTTCGCGTAATTTTGCTTGAAAATACGTGCTGCTTTACCACCACTAGTTTTCTGTTCGTTACTGAACCAAACTATGTTTCTCGCGTACCTTTCTCTCGCAATCGAGGAGTAGGGTGTAAAATTTTGTACAAAAATTAGTTTTAAAAAATTTCTGGTATTTTTTTTCTAGGAAATATTTGTTATTGATTAATACTTAGACTCCGTTTGAAATGTTCAAAACTACTCTTTCAGCCGGAAAATAGATCTCTGGACAGATGTCAAAGCAGGGCTTGAGGTGCCGTATTCCTGACATTGCTTTTGGAACGATGTCGATTCTGCAGTGAAT
Source organism: Acheta domesticus (assembly GCA_031308135.1). NCBI lineage: Eukaryota > Metazoa > Arthropoda > Insecta > Orthoptera > Gryllidae > Acheta > Acheta domesticus. The sequence continues at coordinate 6,786,106 of JAHLJT010002630.1, forward strand.
AATATTAGTTTTCAACACGCAAGTGTGAATACTTTTTGAATATAGACATTTCGCAGTCGACATGAGTCATAACGAGGTGTGTACTTTCTGTCTTCCAAATTCTATTTTCAAGATTACTAAAATATGATAATTTATTTTGATTAATTACAAGGTAATAAAAAAAGAACGCTTAATAACATTGTAAGATTTCCATTTTCAATAAAGGTTTTGGATTTTCAGTATTAATAAATCTTCATATTTACTTGAAACATCTCAGATATATTAATTTTGGAAATTTTGAAGATAACATATCTAATCCATCTTGCAATATAACAATTTAAAAAAATGTTTAGTAATAATATTTAGGATTTTAATAGTGTTCACATCAATTTGAATTAGGTTTCAATAGTTCCAGATTTTTCAAAACGGATTTAGTTTTTTATACTTAACACGGTTTATATGGATTGAAAACATTTAATCACCTGCTGCTTAATAAAATAACTACTCAAAAGCTTCACAACACATTCCTATTTGTCAGCAACTTCTCAATGGTATACGGCTTAAAAAGACCAACCTACTTGAAAAATGGTAGATCATACATCATGAGTAGAGCCCAGAAATTTAGCAAAATTTAGTTTTAATTTCTCGAATACGTTCATGTATACTGAGTAATGTACGTAGTACAGAGAAAGTAACGCAATGCTGCACCCAAAAAACTGCGAATTTTTTACAGAAAAAATCTGTATTGTAAAGCCTTGATTCAAAAAAGGGGATAAATCCAAAAATATGTAGTAAATAAGTCCTAACACATTATGTAGTCAAATTTCACGACCACTAAGTGGGTGATAGCCAGCACTGCTCAATTCAGTCGCGTGATCATGCGACTTCTAGCGGCACAACCGGGAACGACACGAAATACCGTGAGATATTCCATTTTGTTGACACCCCCCACGCGCCAAGAAAGAAAAACTGATATATACACACGCGGCAAAATTTGACATCCTGCGACCTGCGAGTCAAGGACTTCGCAATCCTAAAGCATACATTTCTGAATTTTTTCGCACATATTTCGATTTTAAACTCCCGCCATTATCGTCTATCGAGTTAAATCATGCACGTTAATGAATGCGATGACGTATGTGAATTCTTGTTAAAAGTTGGAAAATCAGTAAATCAGAAAAAACGAAAAATCCCGGTTTTCAAATCAAATTCCCGTTTTTTTTCCCGGTTTCTCAAGGATTTTTCAAATTCCCGGTTTTTTCCCGGTTTTCAAGGATTCCAGGTTCGCTGGCCACCCAAAGAACTACTTGCAAAAGCTAATCAGCTACAAATTTTGGCTCCTATCCCTCATCGTGGCGTTCGTACAGGAATCGACTTCCTGCTGTGAGAACATAGAGAAGAATCATTTGAATAACTATATTTTCTACAATACTTGAGAAGACGTGCGCAGATTGTGAAGTTACATTTCTGTCCAGAAGGAAAACAAGGGGCCATCTGAGCATATTCTCAAGGATCAGGGAAACTGGACGAAAAATCGCGACAACAACCTGCATTAGAAACTTTTCAGTTCCCCGTTGGTGAACATGTCACATGTACTTGTATTTGTATTTAGCCATTTTGTGTCCCCCAAATGGGAGTTCGCCTCGGCGCCGGGATTCCTAGTCACTCGAGTAACGTTCGTGACTTCAGATAGTTAACGAATTCGGCTAGCGACACCAGTTTCACGGTCTTGGATTTTCACTAGAACCATCCCAGCATTCGCCTGGATGACCGAAGGAAACCACGAAAACCCCGGTGATCGGAACGGGGACTGAACCGGGGTCCCTTGCATGCGAAGTCAGCGCGCTATGCACTGAGCCACTTCGCTCGGTAAGGCACATGGGGTAATATTTAATGGAGCTGTTCCGAGGAAAATTAAGATACTTTAATTTTTGGAGTTACTTTGTATGGATCCCCTGTGACATTTTTAAACCTTTCCTTGATAAGGAAATTTTTCCTTTAAAATTTTTGTCTCAATAAAAGAGCGCATTCATTACAATGTATTGCCGATTTGAATATTGAAAAATTCAAATATTTTTCGAACCTGTCCTACACTCAATTATTGATATCAATGATTTCTTTCTCAATTCAATTAATTTCTCAGTTTTAGTTCTTTGAAGTGTCATGAACGTTTCTTAAAATGTGTGTAGTAGATTAATAACACTATAATGAAAGTTTTCTATGCTCCACATTTCTACTAATTCGGTAATAGACCAAGTCGTAGTAAAAACGTTATTTTTATGAGTTTAAGGTTTTTGCTAAATTAATAGCTTTGTAGGATTTGTACAGGCGTCAATTAAACAATTCAATTTAGATGTGATGAAATATTCAATTTATTAATTTAACCTAATACTTTAATATGGATTCAGATTTATCTTTCACACAGGGGTGGGCTGATACTAAATAAATGGGAGTTAATGATAGGAATAAAGAAATAGATACAGAAAATAAAGAAATGCCTCGTTTTGGATGTATGATTATCCTTGTATTTGGAAAAAAAATGTGCATAGTTTTTGTGCATAGAAATTAGTTAAGTGCTGGGGTGTCCGAAATGTTACAATAATTATCCATTTTCCCTCCGAGCAGAGGAAATGGCCATCTTTGCCATAAATAGCAATTTCTTGAAACATGGAAGTGGAGGGTTGGATATGACTATTGATCGCGTTGCTCAAGATAACTCACGTTAAGTGGACCGATCATGAAGGTGAGAAAATGGTCACTTGTTGCCTTTTCTCACCAGTACAAGGAATGAAACATCTACGTCTAAGAATACTATTGAAGGCGAGTATTTTTCTTTATACTAGTGTTTGTCTATTAGACTAATCTAATAGACTAATTCGTGTCTATTAGATTGTATAGAAGCGGAGGCGACTACTCACGTGACTAGTAACTTACATGACGTACGTATAAGTAAAAGAAGTGAGTCAAGTTACTTGAATACCTCTTGATTTTTTCGAACAGTTAAAGGTATTGGAATTCAGTTAGCAGATTCGTTCATAGATCTCTAAGAGAAAACTTTTGTATAGGTACTTTTTTCACCGTTCATATGTCAATCAAGATACAGCCTGTAAACACTCAGAAACAGCTCCAATAATGTGAATAAAAAAATGGCAAAAGGCATACAGATGTGATATATATTATACCCAATACAATAAGTATAGTTTTAATTGAAAACAATACATTAACTAAATCATTTTCAAGGATTTCCGATGCGCGATACAACTTTGTAAATTAGTTGACACAACTGTTTCTTTGACAAATATTCTTAACAATTACACTGCTCTTCATTTTTAATTTTTTGATGTTTTAGATTTGGATGCTTTTCCCATCTAATTTTGGAGTGCTCATATTACCAGTTTTTCTCTAATACGTCAAATTTTCTTAAAAAATGAGAACAACTTTTTCGTATTTACTCATGACTAATAAGATTATTGTCATGCTTGAGAAGGTTGTGTATATTAGAATTATCTAATCATGTAATTGTTTACATAATGCATATACATTTCACAAGAATTACTAACAATTTATATAATTATTATTATTTTACAGACAGAAATTTTCTTCTTTTTGCACTTTCTCTTTAACCATGAGAAGTACTTTCCCTTTTCAGAAGCTAACAGTAGTCTGCCATCATATAAACTGTCCAACCACCATGTTATCGTTCAATGTGTTTCAAATTTGGTGAAGGGTGAGCATGTTACTCGCTGTAATATTCAAGACAATCTGGAAAATAGTTAATGTGAGCTTGTAGCAAGAGCTTATTTAAATTCATATTACAACCTAGTTTTTTCAAATTTTCCAACATAGAGTTCACAATGATTATTAAACCAGAACTCCTTCTGTTCCCTAGTAAGTTTCTTAGTCTTTGTTGCTATACCAGACTTGTTTTTCTGTTTGGCTTTATGAATTCTCAAAATTCGGATCACACATTAATTTCTTGATCAGTAAAACCCCTGCTTTCAGCTTATTTAGAGTCATTCTGTGATAAATACTACATATGTATATAAAAACATTCACTGCGTTAGTCAAGGGCACGTACAAACTAAAGCCAAACCTAAAAATGTGTAATCACACTTCAACACTAGATACTTCCCATGCCATACAGTGGTAAATAAATGGGACTTTTATGAAAAACAAATTCTTAATTTTCTCAAAAATCTGACGTAATAGAAAAAAGGATTGTAGTGTTAAAATGTAACCCAAAAACTTCTTTTAAGGCCACGCAATAATTCGAAAACAACATATTTGCTGCAGAGCAGTTATTAAACTCAGTAACTGAAACCGATGGGAGTTTGTGTTTTTCAAACGAAATGTTTGTTTTGAGTCGTCGACAGCTCGTGATGTAGTGCAAAGCGGAAGTTGTGGTTCGGTAACACGTGTCGGTTATAAGTTAATATATATAAAAGAAAGACAAATAAAAAAATGGTTCGGTAACACGTGTCGGTTATAAGTTAATATATATAAAAGAAAGACAAATAAAAATGGTTCGGTAACACGTGTCGGTTATAAGTTAATATATATAAAAGAAAGACAAATAAAAAAATGGTTCGGTAACACGTGTCGGTTATAAGTTAATATATATAAAAGAAAACAAATAAAGAAATGGATGATAAGCGACCTGCTACGAAGCTATTACCTGCCATATTTACATTTTATGTTTGCATTTGCATTCAGCCGTTATACTTCCCTTAAAGAGCAATTATCCTCAGCGCCATTAGATCCCGGAGATCCAACTCGGACACCCAACCAGGAACCCGCGATGTCTCGAATTCGCTTAACCTTCGTTACTTCACGTACAGTGCGATTTTTGTAACTTTGCCCTCAAGGGCCGTCTTCGCAATGGAATGTCACGGTATTTCACATCTTTCTCAGTCGCAAGAGGATCGCGACCGTATAAAGCAGTGTTTGCGATCACGCGACATCCAGCGGCACGAGCGAGAAAGATGCAAAATGCCGTGTGATATTCCATCGTAGCCACAGGGCCTTGATATTCCATCGTGGCTTATAAAAATTGCTCTATAGTTAACGAATTCGGCTAGTGACGCCGGATTCGCAACCTCTCAGTAGAACTATCCCAGCATTCGCCGGATAACCGATGGAAACCATGAAAACCCCGGCCAGAGTGGCCGGCAAGGAGATTTAAACCCGGGCCTCCCGAATGCGAAATAAGCGCGCTTTGCCCTGGGCCACTTAGCTCGGTATATTTCAAGCTAACACACAAAGTAATGAGTTATTCATTGAGAGGGAAATAAAGGGGAAAATATAGATCATGGGCTTTATTATACAGATTCAAAGTTTGTATTTGACAGGGGGAATATAAATATATTTTGCAGAATTCTAGAAAATATGGACCTCAAGGATAAGTAATTTTACGCACTTTATGTACTGACACAAGAGAGATTTTGTAGAGACAAAATGAGTTAAGTAATGGAGTTTTGATAGAATAGGAAGTGTGTTCTCTATAACTCATATTCTTCAATATTTGTACATGAGGGCGATAAGAAAAATTTAGAAAGGGGAAGGACGGAGGGATGAAAAGAATTGTGTCTTAGGGTACGCCGATGATATTGTTTTTTGGCTGAGAATGTATATGATTTGCATCAGAAGGCAATAATGTTGAAATGAGGAATATAGAGGATTTAAACTGAATGTTTGGAGCATGGTTGTCAAGTTCAGTAAGAGTAGAAGCAGGTAGGAGAGCGAGAAGATAATATGGAAGGGATCGAAAATTGACTGGATAAAATAATTTTGACTGGCTAAAATAAAACTGACAGACTAAATAATTTTGATATTTGGGATTGTTTTAAAAGGAACCAGTAAAAAGCATTGCAAAGAAAAGTAGAAAATTAATGGTTCGTATGAGACAATTATGGCGAATATCAAGGAGGAAACATACGAATAACTGGAAGAAAAATATGAAAATATTTGAGTTTGCTATAGTAAATTGTAGGAAGGAGGAAATGTGCATGTGGAAAGAGGATGATGGTGGAAAGATTCTTTTAAAAAAATTAAATTTTGGGGTGTGATCTAAATTATTGGAGTCTAGGATATTTGCTTTGCCCCTCACTGGAAAGCATGCTCGCTTTCCATGACGCGAACCCGGGTTCGATTCCCAGTCGGGGCAGATTATAGTGTGCGCTTTCCATGCAATGTCTCAATATATGTTGCTGTGTGACGATGAGAAAGCTCTCTTCTCAGGTTGAGAAGTCCAGAATACGGCTTAGGGATGTCTATGTGCTAACCACACGTACCTTTCAACTTATGGCCGCAAGGCAGGGACGCCGCTGGTAGGCCTAGCCCTTTGCGGTCCTTTCACTTTTCCGTCTTGTTCGTCTGGCGGTCCGATGTCCCGCGTCACGGGACTTTCCTTTTTCCTCGTTCTGGTCCTTTGTCCCGTGGGGCGGGACCTATATTTAACTCTGTATTATTTCACTCAGGTAAATGGCACCGGTTTCCTGTGCAACTAATTATCTTCAGAAGAGATTAGGCAGTATTTTCCTTCATTGTAGCCAGACTTTGCCCATTTTATGTTGTTTAAAATCAATTTGCTTACCAGATTGCAGTTGAACTTATGGTGACATCGAGAAGTAAATGTTCGAGATTGTCGAAGCTTGAATTGTGTGAATCGATAAACAATTCTGAGAGTTAACAATCTTTAGGAAAGTAAGAATTTGAAAACATTTTCTCTAGATATTCCGAGGAGTGTGAATAAAATGACAGTAATGATACCTCGGACTTTGTTCATACAATGCAATATACAGGCGTTATTGGTAATGAGGTGAAGCTCTCCGCACCAAACATTAAGTTACAAAATTATGTATTATGAATTAGGCAAATAAATTAAAATATTTTGTTTGTAATAATACGAAAAATAATTTGAAACCCAAGTACACTTTCTTACTCCGCGGCACGCCGGACCGGTGCAACCAGCTACTTGGGGATTTAAAGGGTCTGCAACGAGGAAAACGCTGTGTCCCGCCACACGGGACAGAGGACCGCAAAGGGCTAGGCCCCGTAAGTAGCTGTTGAGTCAGTACAGACAGAATATTTGGTTCGGGAGGTCGAATACAATTAATGTGATGCGAGGAGGGATGGAAAGTGGATACCGTAAAGCAGTGTTGTCAAGGTCGATGCCACGAGCGGGAGTCCGTGGCACCAGTGGCACGACGAAATCGCATTTCCACGCAGTTCATTACCCCGCCACCAGAGACAACGCCATCCCCATTGTAAAACGGCGGGGTTACTACTAATAGTTTCCTTTCCCAATACTAGTTGCGCAGAGAAGCTCGTGGCATACTGCGGTGCCACGAAGCGTGCCACTGCCACCAGTAGAAGACTTTGACACCACTGCCATAAAGAGATAATACCAAAAAAAGAGGGTGATGAATTAATTGGCCAGGTTTGGAGAGAATTTACGACAATAACTATTGAATGATGTCCGCACGGAATCAGAAAAAGAGTATTACAACGAAAGTATTACAACAATAAGGAGTATTCAGAAGTAGAAATTGTAATTACGAGAGAAGAAATTATCTGCAAAGTGATAGACAACGTTTCCGGTAACACGGATCCGGAGGCCAGGCAGAAGGCACAAAGAAAACAATTACTTCCTTTCTGTAGGTAGAGCTTCTTCACCTTACCATGAGAAATACTTCTTTATTTGTTGCAGAAAATATACCATTTGTGCGCGCTAATTTTAATAAGAATAGTTTCTGACGGCGCTTTTTAATGTAGTCTGTTTATAAAGGTTCCGTGCGAATAGACACTCAGGAGTGCCTGATGGATGTCATTTTCAACGGAGCAGCGTTGGCTGTGCTTGCAGCTATTTGGAGGTAGGGATCGCAGTGAGCATTTAAATTCTGTGATCGATGTCTTAATAAGTATGAATGCAAAACAGTATCATATTATGGAAAATTAGTAGGTATTTTCATTTATTAGTGTTTCTCTCATAATTCCCCTGAAAAGAACAGCGGTTGAAGTTAGACACTCGCTCTGAAATTAGTATAAATTAGGCTCTGCAGCAATTTTGACTCTTAGTGCTCACTTTCATAATTAACAACGAAGTATTTTTAAGTGGAGAACCTTGTGGAGTACCAGGTGAAACATGTTGATCAATGGCAATTTTATTACAAATAGTATAATATTGCATAAATAAATATAAGTATCATAATGCAAATATTATTATAAGTATAATAAAATATAATATATAAGTAAAATATCAGTATAATAATGCAAATACCAAAAAATTGGAGCATAATATTTTACAAGTGGCAAAATAATCTATTAAAATGTAAGGAATTTAAATATGGATCTAATATCAGTTTGTAAATAAAATGACTTTTCAATGTAATCACGATATTAGTAATACTATAGCCAACGTATTTTAAATAATTTAATCAAGAAAAATTTCAAGAAATGAAATAGACTACCTATTTCTATTTCAATGAATAAAATTTCAAATAAAATATTCAGTGATCTTCTTCTCGATCTAATAGGACATCTGTTTAACTTTGAAATAAGTGGTTACTGTGTCAGATGAACAGTTTGTAGTTGACTTTTTTCTGTTTAATATCACTCACGCTTCTCATCGGCGTTATTCGAACGATGGTTGATAATGTATGTCCTTGAATTAAAACAAAGTATTTCAATTTTACTTTCATAGTACACTTCAATTATAATATTGTCGACAATTTACGAAGGATACTAACTTCAAGGGGACATGAAAAAGGTAGAATTGTGGAAAATTCAAATTCATAAAATATTGGAAGCAATGGAAGAAGCAAAAGGATACAATACAAATAAGTTATAAGCACCTCGACTGGGATCGAGCCCGCGCATTGGGGTTTCAGAGGTAAATAACCCCAGTAAGCTAACTCCTCTCCCACCGATTTTGTATACCCTTTCAATAATAATTTTACCCAACCTTTTCGCAAGCTCTTTTTCAAGAACAGACTTTATTTATAAAGATCCCCATCTTCAATACTGTAAAAAAAAATACCGAAAAAATTTGAACTTTTGCAACTTTCGAAAAAACAGATATTTTAAATAAAATGAGGCCAGCACCATTCTCAGCGTTTGTCGGAAAACAAAGTTTAATCAAAATATTTGAAACCATTTTTGAGAAAATTGTGAGGCTTCATATAAAGTGTCCCCAAAATCAAAATTTACGTTTCAAACTCAGAGGGCCTTGAAATAAACTAAATAAAACTATTTAAATAAACTACAAAATATCAATTTTGATGCAAATTGGCTGAACGGTTTATGCGCTAGCATTGTCGACGGACTGACGTTTAGCTATCAATCAATTCTTCTATCAAGGACCCACAAAACACGGATTCTGACAACAAAATGTGTTGAAGGAAGTAATAGACTGTAGGAATAAGTTTTATCCACTTTTGGTTACCAGGGACCAGTAATAAAAGTATTCTGTCGAAAATTCGCCTTTTTGCAGTGCATGATTTCAAATTTTTTTCTTCTTAAAAGTAAGAAAAGAAAGGCTAGAAAGTAAAATATAGGGTAAAGGTGTAATTCGACATCGTGGCAAGGACAGAAGTTTACAATTTCGCAACCGCAAATAAAATCAATACCGTTACTATAAAAGAACCAACCAGAAATACATCAATCCAAACGTCATTCCAGTTATCTTTGATTAACCTCGACCTCGACTTAGATTAATCGTGACTCGATTCTGATCACTTACCATACCATAACTTCATTGACAGAAATTGACAGAATCTATTTCGATCATTAAGTAAGAAGAATAAATTGGAACAAGTTTATTGATCCAATACTACCCTATTACTCATTAAAACATGTAAGTAATACTCATGGCATCGACAGTGAAGCTAATAAATTTTTCAAAGTAATAATGCCATTAGTCAAACCGACCTTGTCGTTCATCAAATGCTAATCCAATCCCAATAATCATTCAAAACTTAATAAAATAAAAAAACTAACATGAGACGCTGTTGGATTAATTAAAGGCCTGGCAGACATAACAACGAAAGTAAATGACTTAACAAAGTAACACTTAATTAAAACCCAACTTGTTAAAAGAGGTTTTTAAGTTCGCGTAATTAATTTCATTCAAATTCGAGTCACCTCTGGTCATTGGTCAAGCACCTAATCAAAGAAAAAGAAAATATCCCACTACTAACATAGGAACGAACCACATATATTCACACGAGGAACAGTACGAGTCTACAGTAATGGCTCGGGCGAGTTTATAGTAATAGCGGAATACTTTGAAATTACCTTCAAACCTCACCCCGTGACAAACGTACTATTTAACTTGGAAATAGAACATTTCGTCAACTCTTCTTTTCCAACTGCGCCTCAATACCCATTAAATTCATTGCTCCATTTGAAAAAACATTTCATTGCTCCATTTGGAATCAAGAGTCTGAAAATGAAGAAAGTGACTAGAATTGATGGCGTAAATACCGTCTGCATCGAAATGTTGAACAGGTGGTCTATTCCCGCTTTGAAGGCAATCTTTAATGCGGCGTTAAGGTTCCACTATTTCTCAAAGAGTGGAAAAAGCTGTAATAATTCCTTTTTGGAATGCAGGAAAAAAATCTAAGATACGTTGAAATCTACAAACCCATTAGTGCATTGCCAACACGATCCAAAATATTTGAAAGATTGATACTAAGAATTACTCAATTCTAGTAGCTCCATTCCATCGGTTCAACTCGGAACCAGGGCCAGAGCTAATCACTTATCAACGCACCATCTACTACGACTGATTGAAGGTATACCGCAAGGTCACCGCCAAATACAGCAACAGTTTTACTATCCATAATGCAGACCTACGACAGAGTTCGGCTCTCGGGCCTAATCTATAAAATTCAATAACTAGGAATCCTAGAGTACTTATGAAAGGTTAGGGGTACGTTTTTTCACTAACAGATCGTTTATTGTAAAAATCATTACTTCCACTTTTAGCTCGCACATCAGGGCTGCAGGTGTGCCACAATAATCGGTATTATCTCCCATCCTTTTCAACAATTTTAGCCCTAATATCCCAACTGCGGGTGACTTTAAGATAGATTTGTACGCAGACGATACCACCCATTTCGCAATGCATAACGACATTGCCAAAGCAAAGAATATTCTACGCAGGGTAAGCGAGGATGTTAGCTGGTCACACAAATGGAGAACCACAATAAACCTATTAATAAGTCAAGCAAAAATCAAAGACGACAAAACGTCTGTCTGTCTGTGAACAACGCTAGCGGCTAAACCGTTCAGCCGATTTTCTCCACAATCGATATTCCTCAATCGATCTGGCTGATGTCGCGGCCCCTTAAATTTGAAACAGATATTTTAATTTTTGGAGGTACTTTACATGAAGCCTCTGGGGCATTTTCAAAATTTTCAAACAAATGGCTTTATCGATTTTGATTAAATTTTGATGTTGAATAGTCTTTTTAAGATTTAGGATGTTTAAGAAAAACGGTTGAGACGGAATCTCATGATGGTTGAAAACCCAAATTTGTCTAAAATTAAGAAAATGAAACTTTTTCGGCGTCTTCCTACAACTACAATTATGAAGACACAATTTTGTTTCTAAATGAAATGTGTTCATCTTCTAATAAGGCCATGTTGAATTTTTTGAAAATTTGAGTATTTTTGTCCAATATGGCGACAAACAAAAGTCACCCGCTCCCAATTTGCTGCGCTTCGTGAACGAAAAAAACGAATGAAATACGCTATGCAGTTGGATGTTACGTAAGTTAGAATTTGTTCATTATTTCGTATTTCATTATAGTATTATTATGAATTAAATTTATATTACATTTATGTAAGAGAGGTCAATAATTATATAGGTATCTTGCTGTTGCCTGTAACATATAAAACATTTTCCAAATCAATGCTAAATAGACTTGAACCACAGATCAAATCACAACTTGGCGAGTTCCAGAATGGTTTCAGAACAAATTTTTAGTCTAAAATTGATATTAAAATATAGCACTAGGCCGAATAATATCTTTACTTCTTTTATCGATTTTCAAAAAGCTTATGATTCAGTGGATAGAGAAACTGTTTTTGACACATTAAAGGAATACCAAGTTGATCAAAAAACTATAAATTTAATAAAACTTACATTAACTAATACGATATCCAAAGTTAAATTTCTAGATGAAGTCAGTAAGGCCTTCCAAGTAAACCCAGGGCTAAGACCAGGGGACTATCACCACTGCTTTTTAATGTGGTCTTGGATAAAGTAATGAGGACATTTTGAGAGAAGAAGAATTTGTTTACCAATGCAAAATTACAATATTATAGTAAAGTTGTTAGACCAGTCATCTTGCACGGCATGGAAACGACAAGCAAAATTGGAATGGAAAATTTTCTGAAGATAGAGAGAAAAATTTTAAGAAGGATTTATGGTCCAAGAGAAACACTGGAAGGTTATAGATTGATATGAAATGCAGAAATTTATAGTAAAACGGAAAACCTAGAAGTGATGATTAGAAAACGACGACTACAGTTCTATGGACATATGGTTCGTATGGATTAATTAAGGTTAAACAAAAAAATTTTTGATAAAATCTGGAACTATAAAGATGAAGCAGGATATGTCAAAAAAATGAAGGAAGATACAAAAATTTAAAATTACTCAACAATATTTAAATCGAAAAGAATTTAGAAACAACATTTTTGACCTCAAATTTCTTGTCGCTAAAAAGAACAGGGGAGAATGGACTGCTGAAAGAAGAGCCGCGCAGTCGAACAGGGTGCAGGACTTCTGGAGGAGAAAGAGGGAAACTATATGAAGTGATATTTGCGTGGTCCATGTTGGCCTGTCCGCGTGAAAAAAAAAGCATTATGTTGTTTTATTTTAAATTACGTCCTTTAATTGTGTTAAATGTGAATAGATGAATGGTCATTGTTACTTGTAACCCGTTGTTGCAAACGCCGCACTGATAATAGAAGGTGATAATGACGGCTCCCTTTTGTTCGTGGAAATATAACCAATACTTTTATATATTTGTAGAATATTACAATACCATAGTGTTTAATAATTACTATTATATATTTTTCAAATTTCAATATTTTGCATTTGTATCATATTATTTATAAACTTTTTAAATTATTTTACTTTCTCTCATACTGCTTACGAAGAATACTGTAAAGCTAGAAAACTCATCCGATATGTTGTGAATACACTGCATAGCTTATACAATGAATTAAACGCCAGAAATATATTTTCATTTAAAGTTTTGAATAAAAATCTTGCTTAAAACTAATTTTCCCACCAAATGTTCTACGATTTCAAATGAGTTTCACAAAAAATTATAACTGAGATGTGTTAACTCGGAGAGAAATTGTGATATAAATAGTATTACATAAGCTTTACTAAAGGCGAGAAATACGTGCTGTTTTAGCATCACTAGTTTTGAAAATTCGAAAGAGTAGCTTTCGTGTAATTTTACGCACAATATAAGCAATTTTTGTTTTTTTGTAACATTTTTTCCTCAAACCGCTCCAAATTTGTTCTTTAAATATCCTCCTCCACAGGCGGTAAAAAATATGGTTCCCATTTTCGGGGAACTCTCCGTATTTACGAAAATTGCAAAAGGTTAAAAACCATTTATTTATTTTAACGATTTCCAGCTGCTGTCTGACAGCCCAGGCGGGAGGTCAGCGACCCGCTCTCCTCTCCGAGTCGCCACCCCTACGCCGTCGGCGCCACTGTACCTCCGGGCTGCTTTATATTAGACCCCTCCCTTTCTTCTTTACATTAAGCGTTCATTTTTTTTGTTCTCGTATAGGCCGATTCGGACCATGCGTACATGCCTACCGCCTATACCGGGCACAGAAACATTATCTCGATGGCAGGGCATGAAACATCATTAGGGGAGATCAGCATTATAACTAAATCCCATTTATATCTCCCAGAGTTGTTAGCTCTAGGAGTGTGGAAGATAAAATGATGATATTGAGGGGTGTAAGGACGGCACACACATACAGACATACACAAATACACCCATGTCCGAGGTGGGACTCGAATCCGCGAATCTGCGGTACGAGATCGCCACGACACTACTGACTTAGCGATCTCGGCCACGGGGCCGACTGCTATTCGCTTATCGCCTCTTCTATCAATATACCTTCTCCCGAATAAACGCGTAGAAGTGCCAACTTTCATGGAGTTCGACCGATCTCCATAAAAGTTGGCACTTCTACGTGTTTCTCACTCAGAAGGTTTATGTGCTGTTAAATCTGTTGTAACTCCACAACATAGAACAAAACTAAATATTTTCGCCAAATGCAACCCGCAAAACATTCGGCAGGATTTTAATCTACATGGTTAAATAACGCCTAAACGATGCGTTCTACGGCCTTAAAAACTACAACTTTGATACCGGGCCTCAAAGAAACATTTCTCACATCATAATCTACAGGTTGAGCTCTTTTCGAACATTCTATTACATTTTTGCTGCTTCGGCGCTTCCCGATATTACCTCACATGCTCAGAGATGTGCAGAATCTGCTAGTAAATGCGAAAGAGAGGGACAGAGAGCGACAGAGACAGACAGGGACAGGGTGGGGAAGGAGAAAGAGACTGTGAGAAAGGATGATGGGAGGGGAAAGAGGGAGTTGAAAGGCAGAACAACGTCTGCCGGGATTTCCTAGTTTATATTAACCATTCTCCATTTATTTGCTTTTACGGTTTCAAGCTGCGGTCTGCCAGCCCAGGCGCATGGCCAGCGCCTTGCCCTTCTGCCCGAGTGGCCGACCCCCGCCTCTACCCCATTAGCGCCGTCACCAACCGCGCCCGCCAGCGTCGCCGTGCGGTGGGGCATGCCCGGACGAACCCTGCTCCCCCGTACCCGTTGCCCTCTTCGCCCCGGCCGCCCCTGGAAGATCCTCGGCCGCGACTCGTTCCTGGTGCACATCATGGCCTCCTACACCAACCAGCTGGACGGATGCGTGCAGGTATGGGCCAAGAATGGAACAATAGCGTGTGCTGCAGTGTTGTCAAGGTTGATGGTACGAGCGGGAGTCCGTGACACGAGTGCCACGACGAAAGCGCGTCTCCACGCAGTGCATTACCCCGCCGCAAGAGACAACGCCATCATTATTGTAAAACGGAGGGGTTACTAATAGTTTTTTCTTGCCGATGCTAGTGGCGCAGAGAAGCTCATGGCATGGCACGGTGCCGCGAGGCGTGCCACTGCCACCAGTAGGAGACCTTGACACCACTGATATACAGGCTTAATGCCAGCACCTGAGCGTGCGCGAAATCTAACATTACGGTAGAATTATGTGGCAATGCAATACCCCACCAGAATTATCGTAATCCAATACTTAATTTGAAAACCAATCAAGCGAAAAATATGAGTAAATGTTAAATGTTTTTGAAAATATTGTATAGTTTTTTCAGTATCAATTATTTAAATGTACTCTTCTTTGCCAAAATATATCACCTTCTTCCGAGAAAAATGGAGGCTGATGGAAAGCTCTATTATTGGTGTTTCCAAAATTTGCAATCTTAGCGCTTCACTGGCCAAAGAAACGAATATTGTGATTGAATAGGAAGTTTTTGATAAATCCACTACTGTCGAAGTGACGACTGGCTTTATAAAATAGACAGAGACAGAGCTTTATAAAACGACAGAGACAGTCAGGTAGGTAGACAGGCAGGTGGACAGGCAAGGGGACAGGCAGGCAGACAAACAAACAAACAAGCGATCAGGCAGGCGATTAGACAGGCGGTCAGAGAGGCGATCAGACAGTCGATCCAACGGACGATCAGAGGGACGACTAGACAGACGATCAGATAGAGGAAAAGATAGGCGATCAGGCAGGCGACCAGACAGGCGGTGAGACAGACAATCAAACGGACGACTAGAGGGACAATTAGACGATCAGATAGAGGATAAGACAGGCGATCAGACAGGTAATGAGACAGACGATCAGACAGGCAATCAGACAGGCAATGAGACAATCAGTCAGGCAATGAGTCAGGCCATGAGACAGGCCATTTTCAAAAAGACACTTTTTGGTATCAGGGGAACCCAAAACATGTTTTTCCTTTAAAATTGCGAAATCAGTTTTTCTGCAGCATTTCATCACTTTCCCTATGCTATCTATCATATTACTCCGTATATACGGACGTATATGAGAAAGTAAAAGATAAACATTGTAATAATGTGTATGTGTAGGGCGTTTCCACCAACCACCCTGCCTCTATTTTCGCGGCATCCGTGGCCCCGTTCGCCGAGGCAAAATCCCCGATTCGGTCGCACTGTACCTTGCTTTACTAATATTATTTAGTTTATTATTATTATTATTATTATTATTATTATTAAATGCGTATTGGCCATTTATGATCACGTTACAAGTTCTTTTCCGAAGACCAGTCATATTCTATCCTGGAGAGAGATGAACGTGTGTAATTCACGGCATCAGCTTTTCGGCTGTATCCCTTGGTAAAGCCAAGTTGTCATACCTTCACTTATGAATTATGAAGTGATAGGATAATGATGAGGGGTGAAGTGTCAATCACAAATCCAGCCATGCCTAAGCAGAACTCCAACCTGCAGCCTGCTAGCCGCAGAAGACAACGGCTGCTGCAATCGCTTGCGCCACGGGTCCGGCTTATAATAATAATAATAATAATAATAATAATTATTATTATTATTATTATTCCACTACATCACGACTAAAGATGTTATGAGTCGGCTCAAAATAAAATCTACTCCAGGTTTCAACCAGCTACCTAAGGAGCAGATCTAGGGACTGTCGGTGCTTCTACAATACTTCGCGCAAAATGTGGGCTGTTCCAAATAAAGCGATTTCTTGCACTTCCCAGTCTTTTGAATTACCTGGGAGTTTAGACAAGTTCTTACACAGAATTTGCGGAACAAATCCCAGAGCTTCGATAACTATCGGGACGACCAGTGTTTTTACGCCCCACTTTCCGCTGATCTCGATTTCCAAACTCTTGTATTTAAGACGTTCTCTGCCTTCTTGGTAACGACGTTTTGATCGCATGGGCAGCAGCAACATCGACAAGTAAACAGAATTTGTTCTCCATATTCCGGATAACTATATCCGGTTTGTTTGCCGCTATCGTGCGATCAGTTGGAATTTCTTGGTCGTACAATATCGTGCACAATCCAATAGACGTCACCGGTTTTGGTGAGTGTTCGTACCACTTGGGGCGTGTGTTTGGAACTTCGAGGGTAGTACAGATCTGCCAATGGAGGTAGCTACACACCTTGTCGTGTCTTTTCAAGTATTCGGTCTTTGCTAGGATTGGACAAGCTGAGACAATATAATCAATGGTTTCTACGTGTTCCTGGCAAATGCGATATTTATCATCTTGGGAGATTTTGAGAACCGCTTTATCATAATGTCTTGTTCTCAACGCCTGATCATGGGCAGCTATTATAAGTGCTTCCAATTCTGGCTTCATTCTTCCTCTTTTAAGCCACGTAAATGATAGATCTTTATTGATCTGTGTTCTGTCCATTCGTTTCACATTTTGTCCGTGGAGTGGTTTGTCTCTCCACGATTTAACATTTTTTGTGTCTCACATTTCATGTTAAGTAACATCAGAAGTTCAGTGTCTGTCATTCTGCGTGTCTTGAATATTTTTCTTTGCAATGCTTCTTGCTACAGTGACAATGCCTCTTTTTCCCATTCTTCGGTCAGATTTCATGATCTGCCTCATTAGACGGTCATCGTGATGGCTGACTACATACTTTCCCATCCCTACTATTGCGTTGTGCCAGGAGGCCTTATTTTGTCTGAGGCCTCTTCCTTCTCCTTACGTGACACGTAAAGTCAATGTACATCAGCTCGAAGGTGGGAAACATGATGCATTGTTATAAGTTTTCTGTTTTTTCGATCGATGATGCGAATTTCTTGCTTAGTCCAGTCCACTTGTCTGGAACCGTTGTTGTTGTTATTGTTGTTATTATTATTATTGGTATTAATGTTATTAAGATAGATCCGCCAATCCCAGTGAATAAACAACGACTAGTGAATATGCATTAAAAAGTATCAGTTTTTGTAATAACTACGGTAAAACAAAAGAGTTCGTTTTAGCACAGTGATGTGCGTATTTATGACGCAGATGTTCGGACACAGCGATCCTTACGAAAACCTCACCAAGGGCTTATACCACATGTACGGAGAGGGCGTGTTCTGGGCCCCGCAAATGGTGGACCGCGTGCGCTACCTGTATCCTCACGCTCCGGAGCCACTCTGCTTCATGATTCGCCGAGCGGACTTCGAGAAGCGGGAGATCTTTGCGGCGTTTGTGCCGGGGGTGTACTGTCTCATCGGCCTGTACCTGCTCCTCTTCATCCTGATTCTCCGGTAAGGACGGTTTGTATTCAACGTGGAAATGCACCGGGAAATCTTTGCCAGTTTGTGCCGGGAGTGTACTGTCTCATCGGCCTGTACCTGCTCATCTTCATCCTGATTCTTCGGTAAGGACAGTTTGTATTCAACGTGAAAATGCACCAGGAAATCTTTGCCAGTTTGTGCCGGGGGTGTACTGTCTCATCGGCCTGTACCTGCTCCTCTTCATCCTGATTCTCCGGTAAGGACGGTTTGTATTCAACGTGGAAATGCACCGGGAGATCTTTGCGGCGTTTGTGCCGGGGGTGTACTGTCTCATCGGCCTGTACCTGCTCCTCTTCATCCTGATTCTCCGGTAAATTCGGTTTGTACTCAACGTGGAAATGCACCAGGAAATCTTTGCCTGTTTCTGCCGGGAGTCTATGAAAGGTTGGGACGAGGATCTTGATTCGTTCTAGAGCAACATATCAGAATAAACAAGAGGAAAATTATTTAGAATTTGACGTGCTTGATTTCTTGACCTCTATTAATAATATTATGGAATGATTCTTGAGATTAGGTCATTGACAAAACCATTTTCAACCTGCCAACATTTCGGCCTTGATTCCGCCTTCATCAGGGCACATTCTCCGCATCTTGGAAGTAAAAGGGGAAGGCGACGATGCAAACCATAGCTTCTGTTCTGTTAGTTTTCAGCGCGAGGTTCGCGAGGAACAGAAAGGAAGTTTGATTTGTGAAAATGATATCTTTAGCAGGCGATATCGCGCACCCACTTCGCATATTTTAGAGGTCTCCTTTGACCTTGATACCCTTCACCAGAAACTACACGCACTAGGTCAAGAAAGGCCGTTGACAGTTTTCTTTCGCTGATTTTTACATGCGTCCCTCTACCATTGTTCGTAAATTATGTCTTTCGACCAAACATCTGAAGTAAAATCTCGTCGTGGAACTGATGTACAAGGAAATCATATTGGCAAGGTTGTGATAGGTCTAATGAACGTTTAAAAGTGTAAGTCTTATTTTGTTAACTGGAGAAGTGTTACCCAAATGCAATTATCAAACCATTACAATACTTTTTAACGATACAACGGAATTTTTGTGGCCTAATGAAGTTAAACGTAATGTCTTCCTTCCGGTACTAGTGTAGCGCCGTACTTGTACAAGTCAGCAGAAGCCCTGCAGGTATTTTTCTAAAATTACTACTTCTAACCTATCTCCTGCATGCGTTGCGTTTGCAGAACTGATTAGATCTCAGTTTGATAAAGTTGACGCATTGATTTCCAATACAAAAAAGGAATAACGAGACGGGGTACCTGAATTGACGCTATGAGCTACAATACTCAAAATTTTGATTTTGAAATACAAGTTATACATCAATTTGATCCTGAAGCTGCAGCATCTATACGCACGTCGAAGCAATTGATATTCAAAAGCTGAACAACTATATTGCCCCCTTTTTCAGTAAGCACTACAATTAAATTTTTGCAAACATCTACCCTGGAACTTTCTGGTAGCTTTGAAATTACCCAATCAGCAGACGCTTCTTTAAAAACTGTTCTTTTATCATTCGAGGGTCAATAGCGGGATCAAGTGAAGAAAAAGAGGTCTTCCGTTATGGAGGAAAACCCAGGATTCGAAACAATTTGTGCTATTAGGGCTATGAGGGGACAATTCCGTCACACTGGATCCAGAAAACAGGAGGAACTGGAGAAGACTAGAAAGTGTATTTAACATGAATATTTAGATCCGTTTTTAAACAAATCCTTCATATTTTTAACTAAAAATGCAATTCGTCACGTTTCCTTGAAATTCTCGTTCTTTAGAGACCTCATTTATAAAGATTGGTTGCGTGGTAGAGCCGCAAAAGGAAGGTATACTACTGAAATAATATCGCAGACGATATATGTTTCATATTGATACGGAGATCCTTGTAAATAATAGGATTATGAGAATTATAATGTTTAATTCTGGTCTTTATATTAAGTACACAGAAGAATATATACTAAGATAAAAGTATTTTAATAAAAAATAATTGATATAATGATACTTAATGTTACATATTTCATACTTTTGAGTACATATTTCTGTATATTATAATACATATATATGTACATATTTTCCCAATTTTTATTAATTAATTATCCGGGCCCTAATTATAAGATATATGGGTGCTCTCCAGCGATATATAGCAATCCAATAAGACCCTCCAGTGCATCAGTCGTACTTACATATTTTGTTCCTTTTACGTTTCTGCTTTCTAAAAAATTTCTTCATTCGTGTGAGTGACTACAAGCTGGATCATTTCATTATTTATTAGAATTGTCAATTCAGTCTGTATTTTAGTTGCGCCGCCATTCAGACCTGGGATTCGGAGCACAATAGTCCATGCAGGTGTTCTAGAATGTGCGAAAGGATTATTTGACTACTTATAGCCATTCCCGCCTTTCAACAACTTAACATTTCTTTCGACAATATCCTCATCACGTACGGAATCAGTACTCTCTTCAATTGGATGATGTGAACACACTTCAACACTATTCTCCAATTCCTCATTATTATTACCATCACTCTCGTAACCATCAACGTTCTCATCCTCTCTCTTATATGTTCATCAGTACTTACATCATCAATTTTTACAGCCATAACTAAAGCAATTATGTAAACTTGTTTTAAAAAACATACTGACCTGCTTGCATACCACGGGTTACTTGCCACCACAAGAGTTTTCTGAAAGGTCTGTACTGCTTTTAATCACGCTCAGTCGCACAGCCTACTGGCGAGTGAAAGCATTCTACGTAGTGGAGGAATACATGTGGTGACGGGACTATTTATTGCAATTTATAGAAATGGCGGAAGAATATTGCTTTTGATGGGTGACGAGTCACCCTAGTATGCATTCTAGGGTTAAGCATCCATTATATTCCGTGGGTCGAGAGAGCCCGACACCACAGAGCACTTTTCTTTTCATCCTCTAGCGATGGTACCAACTTACTCGTCTGCGTCAGGCAGCGGCAAACTCACTTTTTTAAGTAAGCCGCGTGAAATCCGTTATCTAGCCCCATAATTCATTGCTATTACCATAGAGCGCCCAACTGGGCCGGAAATTAGTAGTTCTACAGCCGGCGCCAGGAAAAAATGTGTTAGCAACCGCATGCAGAGAGGGTATATGCTTTGCTGTGACCTCGTGATTTTATTGTTTAAAACTATGAAATCTGTCTACTTTTGCTACACCATGCTTTGTATGAAGATACGAGTATAATCGGTACAAAATATACCATTACACTGTGTAACTCATTTTATTTATTTTGCATGTATTAGGTTATGACAACATTCACCTTCCAAGCTTTCAAGAGTCTATAATTCGGTAGGCTGATCCATTAAGCTCGCACAGTTCTAAAATAGACACCCGTCTTTCTGGCCAGGTTCTTTTGGAACATTTCTTAAATAGCGAGCTGAATTTTAGGTTTAGTTCTTAAATAAACACTTAGTTCTAATCTAGTTCTGAAATATACATCCTGTACATCATGTTTTGAAATACTCATTTACTACTTCTGGTCAGTTCTTAAATAGACATCCCGGACTTACGATTTAGTTATTAAATAACATCATGCACTTCTGGTCATGTTTTCAAATTGTTTCTAACCTTTGGCTCCCTCTCTTGTGCTGCAGCTTCGTCTTCAAACTGGACGTCGTCCAAGCAGTGCTGGAAGCCACGGAGACGTTCCTCACTGGCAGCTTTGCCGACAGCCGCCGTCCTCTCATGATCTGGGGCTCCGTCTTCAGCCTCATCGTCCTCAACAGCTTCTCCGGCGTCTTCACCAGCTTGCTCACCGTGCCCAAGCGAGGATACGAGGTTGAAACGCTGGAGGAAATAACACAACATTATGACTATGCATTTATCACCCCTTACCTGCGCCAAGCATTTTTGAGCCAAGTAGATAGGAGCGATCATCCTAAACTCTTTGCCCTTTTTGATGGTAATATGTCGGTAGAGAAGATGCATGAACATCGATATCCAGATTTGGTACTCGAAATGGAGTTCAGATTTATGCGGTTAATTATGGCGAGATATGTCGAACTAAGGAAAATAAGAGAATGCATGTGGACGTCCGTGTTCGTGTCCTTTGTTGCGGAAAAGGACTGGGCTTTGGCCGACCGCTACGATACTCTTTTGATGAGGCTGGGCCAAGCGGGCATTGTGTTCAAAGCCGGTAATGACGAATGTAGAAACTATTCGCTGTATTATAAAAGGTACGCTGCAGCCACCCCGCCCCTAGATCCCCCAAAGCTTTCCCTCGGTCATTTTGTGGAGGCTTTCATTATAATGGGGGTAGGAGCTGGGGCCGGTCTGATTTCCTTTCTGGCCGAGCTGGCACTGTCTGTTTGGGCGTGGTTCAAGTTAAGAACCATCAAGTAATAGGGCGAGATAGATTGATGATTCCGGGCGCGTCAGTATCTGAGATCACAAGTCCCGTAAGTGTAATGCGGTTTTTTGCTCCGGAGGTGGCGGTGAGGTTACCCGTTGGATGATGAAATCCGGCTCCAACCTACCGTCGACTAGCGGGCTTTTCCCAACTCAAGTATCTCCAATCAGCCGGGCACCGCCGGGACAGGCTGTGAGCGTCCAGCTGGTCTTCCGACATGTGTGGTACTGTAGTGCATGTAAGTGTGTGTAGTTGTCAATAAGGGGTAGGATACAAGGAAAGGGAAGGAAAGATCACGCGCGGTCCTTGGCCCGTTTGCCAGGGTACTACTCCAGCATTCAGGAGTTCTTGATCGGAGAAAGCACGGAAAAACTACCGATCAGAGTACCCGGTCGCTAGAAATTCTCCTCCAGAAGGAAATGGACCTAGCTATGTAGCAAGTGTTGAAAAATCCAGTCATTTTGGGGACTCGACCCTAGGACCTCCCGGTCAGAGGCACTGCAGTGACATGAGTAGACGCACTGAGCTTCCTCTGCCGGTAACATGGCGAGACATGAGCGGAAGTTTTTAAAGGTTATTCCCAAGGCACTCACATGAATTTGATTGCACAAATCAATTTCTTTTTGTGCACGAATTAAAAGACGCCATTTGTGCAGCGGCAGGATCGTTACCTTCAGAAATATGGTCCTACGTTATGAGTTCGACGGTGGCGAATTTTCCACCCTAGCGGTCTGTACCGGCACAACAGCCTCTGTCGACATACCAGTACCAAGACATACCATACCATACCAAGACATACCAGCGGTGTCCCGAACTTGCGGTCTTGGGTTAAGTGGTATAAATGGTTAGCACGAAGACATCCCTACTCCGTACTCTGATTTTCTCAACCCGAGAAGTGAGTTTTCTCATCAACACACAGCAACTGATACTGGGAAATTGCAAGTAAAACGCACAGTATAATCTGACCCGACCAGTAATCGAACACGGTATCGCGTCATGGAAAGCGATCATGCAGATCAGTGAGCTACTTCTGGAGATTCCATCCTAAATAGCTAGATTAAATTAAACGGCTGTGTGGAGAAGAATTCAACCGGTCGGCTACTCCGACTTTTAATTTGCGGGTTTTCTCCTATCTATACCAGAGTTACACCGGACCAGAACCCTAACATGGCTGCAAGCCTTCAGTTCTCAGTTACTTTTTTTACACTTGTCCCCTCCTCTGCCCTTTCATACACACCCACACGCAACAAACTGGCACTTACATGCACGCTCTATCTCGGGAATTGCCAGGAGACCAGTCTGGAGGGTGAAGCTTGTCGTGGCTGTGCTCCAGTTGTGGGGCTGTGGGTCGGGGGCATGGACCATTCCGGCGGGCGCGCGACCTTCCTTTGTGCTTTTATTGTTCTAAAATAGAGTGCGGCTATTTGATATGTCAAAGGGCTTCAGCATTCTCTCTTCGCAACCTTCTAATCGAAAGGCAGGAATCTCCGTCCCGTTGCCTTCTCCCTATCAGTTGTAAAGGAAATTTTAAAATAAAAACGATCTGACTGCAGCACTCCGTGCACTACTGTGCCCGTTCATGTAAGTATTTTTAGTATTCTAACATTTCACTGACTCAGATTGTTTGTTTACATGTATTTTCGATCACTGTAAGCCAAAAGAATGTTGAAAGTTGTTTTTTTTGTTGATTTTTGTCTATTACTTGTACTCTTATTTTCGTTTTTCTTTGCTGAATGGCTGAAACAGTCTAAGAAATGAGGAATCTTCTTGAGATACTGGAAGCGGCCTGATGAAGATCAATTGATGCTTTTTTAAAATTTAAGGATAGCAGACCTATTCATTTAATTAATTTTTTTATTTAATAACAATTTTCTCCTAAATTTTTTATTTGATATTTTTTGTTTTATAAGGTTTCCTGAAACAATGTGTTATTTATCATTCTATACATAAAACCAGCCACATTTCTGTGATATTTAAAAGTATGCACATTAGAAATGTAATGAATAGTTGTGAGTTTCTGTTCTTCCTTCTTCAATTAAATAATAGAAGTTTTGAGGGAGCAAAAGAGGGTTTTCTTGAGGCAGCGTACAGTGCTCCTACGCGCCCCCTTCTGTGAGTAAAATAGACGCGCCCACCGGAAGGATAAACAGGAAGCCGATTTTGGTCGGTGCCCAACTAAAGTTTCAGAGGAGGAGGAATATCGACATCCCCCGCATCGTAGGATGTTTTACACTTACGAGACTAATGCTGAGTGGTTGACGAGCCTGAAACAAACACCCACTAACGAAGTAAAACGATATAGGTGATAATCGTAACTTCTCACTGTTGCGTATCGTTGTAGCATACGTAGTGTTTTTAAATGTTTGTTGTAAGACGCCTTTGAATACATGGACTCAATGATAGGTAAATAATAAATGGAAATTTAGAGTTTTAGGGGTGAAGATGTACGTAGTACTCACTTCGTAATTCCTTAGAATGCAAGTGTGTACACTAATATCTTGACGAAGATACGTAGGGGCAGATTGGGCACAGAGGAAGACGGGACAATGTGGAATTTGGGTTTAAAACTTACAGATTTGGAGCCGTTCAGTTGTAGAACAAGTATTTTGTCGAGAAGAGTGTTGGCCCGACAGTGCGAAAGTGTCGCGGGGCTACCATTTGAGAAGAGCGATTATTGCTCGTTTTCTGATTTTCCTCTGTGTCTTATTAATGAAAAAAATATCTTTGGAAATGTTAATAAATAGATGTAAAATGCGTGATGGAGTAAAGGATGAATAAGTTCAAATGTACGTGTTTTTTTTTACTTCTATAAAAATTAGAAGTTCGTAAGGCCAGAAACTTATGGAACCTATCACACTATTGAGTGGACTTGTTTCACCGGTCAGAGTGGTGAAACAGCATCTTTGCAAGTCTGCGTAATGTCTACAGAACGTCTCAGAGCATTCAAAGCTATTGAACACAATTTTGGACATTATCTGCAACATCAATATTTATGAAAAGTTGTTTGCTCCTCTCTTCTGGGCTGCGCACTAGTGTTTACTGTAAATGTCTATTTTGTTGCTTTCTTTCAGCGGATGTATTTGAGAAATAAGCATATTTTATTTCATTAAACGAGGCCTTGCAAAGCCAAAGGGGATAAGTGCCAAAAATATTTTTTTCGAGAAATCAAATAAAACTATTAATTCGGATTATTGACAAACATCCAGAGCCTTCAATAAGTATATGTTAGAACTATTTAAAAGGTCTTTGGAACATGGCTCTTTTAAATATATAAAGACATCGATTTATACATAATATTTAGATGTCAAAACCTTTGTTTCGACAATTAAGGTACTTGTTCCTTTTGGCATTGCGAGTCCTGAAATATGTTTGTTGAATGTGTCTGTCTACTTACAAAGTATACCTCTTCCCAATTCTTTGCTTCTTAAGACCGGGCCTGAAACTGATTTCTGTAGGATTTCAGATTGTATCCAATTAAGTGCATTATTACCCTTTTACAACAAACAGTATCTACAGTATCCTTTCGTTGAAATTTCCACAAGGACAGTTGGTCGTATTTTTATTACATCGGCCACACATTCATGAATAATATGGAATGATTATCAACTATTTGGAAATATTCCACTCGTCTTCGAATCTGGACGCAGAAAATAATTTTCGCCAACAACAAGGTTAACCTCATTTTCAGAAATTTCCCGGCAAGAAACAAAGAAATTATGGCACATTTTAATATGAATTGTTTGTGAAAAGCATAAGATAATAATTAGCTTACAAGTTGGAAGAAAATCTTATTTATTTAATATTCCTTTGTTCCTTTTCTGTAGAATGATACGACTCACTGCATTAGGTATAATGATATGAAATCACGACCTTCGGGTTTCTCTTTAACAGATATTAAATATAAAACTTCTTCATTCACAGTATTTAATGAATATTGATATTAAGATAAAGAAATTACTAACATAGATTAATTCTTAATAATTTCAGATAAATCAGTGATTTTAACTGGCGTATCCTTGCTGCTATTATCATTTAAGAACTCGCAATAACAAGTATATTTTCAAAGCTTAGACTGATCAACTCAGAAAGTCGGGGCCTCCCGCCCCCCCATTTTCAAGATGCGGATCAAGATCAAGATCATCAGCGGAAAGAGGAGTATATATCTACATCTACATTACCTGAGCATCGTGGTCTTCGCTTTCGTTGTAATCTCAAAGGGAGTGTGTAAGCGGTTTCCCTCCGTGCTCCTTTCTCACCATCAACTATCCATCGCAATGCCATGCGTGTGCGCGCTTGAGTTGCAATACGTGCGTTCCCCTTTCGAACCGACTAGCTTTCTTAATTTATTTACCAATAAACTCGTCAAAACATATCAAACATGAACGCACGGTTGCCCAACTTCCATTCCGGCATACACACTCACATAACGACCATAACATATTTACTTTTCAAATAATTTAAAATGCCTGATTTTCTCAAACAAATATAATACACAATTACAGAAAATTTGTTTCCAAGGTGAGTCGTGACCGGTCCCGAACGGAAAGCCATAAACTGTAGCTTACATTTGCGGTGAATCCAGGTTCCTAACTACTGAAATAATGACACATTAGTGTGAGAGAGCAAACAACTCGGTCGGCAGCCTCGCTTTCCGACATTTAATTTATTCACCAAAAGAATCTTTTCCATTTTGCATCCACTAATTGTGATCTGCATTTAAACGAGCCCATCACTTACACACAACACAAATAAATAACACACATAAATAAAAACAAGTCCTGAAACATATATATTACACTGACAAAACAAAATATACCCACCATCAACATATAAACACTACAATAACCATTTCTCATTGGGATTCCTTTCTTTTTATTTAGCAAGTGCTTTCTATTAAAATTGAATTATAATTTCTAAATTTTAATCTGATAAATGTAAATCAGCCTATTATTTAAAAAAATCTTGAATGATATTTGAATATAATTGAAATTTCTGCACATTTTTAATGTTTTAATGTTTTTCATGGCTATTTATTTATCGATTACTACTAAACAATCTTTGTCTTGGATAATTACTGATGTATCGTCAAGAAATTCTCTGTGGTGAAAGAAAACACCAAATATCCGCGTACAGTTCCCTTTTTTGCTGCTGTGGTCTGCTTGATGTCCAGACAGCACGTCACATCTCCTGAGCTCCGAACCACTTCCCCCAGCATACGCGATCACTGCATGGACGTGCACGTTATCACGCGTCCCCCGTCGTCTCTGTGTTCCAATCACAAGCAATCCTCTAATATATGTCGCGCTCCGTCCGCGGCGAATCGACTCAGTTTTACACTAGAATTACTACTGACGCGACTTCTCTATTTTATCGCAAAAAATCTTAACTTTGAAATTTGCGTACTGCCACATTTTCAAAATATCTATACTGTTCCAACTTTACATTCATTCGTAACTAAAACTTGTTTAAAACAAATTCAACTTGAGAACTTAAAGTTCAAACACGAAACGTTCTCTCACATAATTTTTTTACATGCGCTACACCTTCACAACACCACTGCTATTCTGCTACCGCTCATTGTTGTGTTCCGTAGGTTATATAATTTCGATCAAAACAAACCACTGCCGCTGCCGTTCTTGTTAATTATCACCATACTAAGAAAAATTATTATTTTGCGCAATGTTCACTTTATAACTCTCCCACAGTGTTCAAAACTTGCCATTCTATTCCAATGTCTCACTTTAGTTTCCAAAACGAGAATTTTTCCGCCCCATTACGCCGAAAACGCTAATTTTTATCTCATGTACTTGTGCATTTACATGTTGTTCTCCTTGTCGTTTTGTAACATGAAAATTATAAAAAATTGACTTCTACGGTATCCTGCAAGTCTTTTACTATTATCATAAATTTGCCGCAATTCAGATACCACGACCTGTAATTATCATTACAGCACAATATACGGGTTTCACTTAAAATCTTGACAATGTTTACTTTTCCCGTACATGGCGTTGAAGCTCACTTATATATTTTATTAAAACTTTCTAAATAACACAACCCGTGGTTCGATTTCGACGAAACAAGCACTGTAATTCTTCTTAAGTCAGTGTAAGTAAATCTAATTGTCATGTTCAATTATGGTTATTTTTGCGCGTTGTAATAAACTAAAAGTATTGTTCTTTTTTTTTTTTAAATTTATTCTTGCTTGGCCTGAGGCCCTCAGCAGCCGTGAACGAGTGGTACAGTAGTTGATTTTATTTTATATAGTAAGTTTGCAAGATATTTTCTTTAATCCTGATTATTACATTTTCAGTAGCACTTTATATTGCACGGAAAGGCTAATCGCTTCCAGTCTGTTTAAGGAGGGTCAAAAAATTCTCTGGGTAATTTCCTTTTTAATCGTTTACGATGAGGGTTCTGTTTGCCAAGTTTGAAATGGATAGCTGAAGGTATTCGAGAAATTTTGTTATAGAATTTTGCGGATAGAAGGGAAAAATGTACAGTTCTAACGCAATGCGGCTATCATTTGTTTTTTTATATACCCTGCTCACCACATACGGTCCTCGTTTGCTAGTCTGTTCCGTGTAAGTTGAGGTTTCTTTATTGAATAATTTTAAATTGCCCTAATTCATAGTGAATCAACTGTAACTGATCCTGAATCATTAGAAATGCTTTGGTAATTTGGCGAGTTCATATTTACTTTGCCGTATACATTCGTATATCCGGAGTAATACAATATTTCGTATACGTAGTATGGGGAAAATATGTAATGCTGCGTGAAAAACCGGCTAATTTTCGCAGAAAAAATTCATTTCCGGGCCCTGATAACGAAAAAGTGGATAAACCAGTTGCTAAATTAAGAACAAAATCCCCTAACATGTGGTGTAGGGGATTCCCTGTTGTGGGGATTCCCCACCCTGTTGTGTGGGTCCTTGACATCGAAAAACCAATTGAAAGCAAAACGTCCGTCCGTCTGTCTGTCTGTCCGTCCGTCTGTGAACACTACTAGCGCCTAAACCATGCATAGGATTTGTTTTTTCAAATTGAATTGAATTCCTTCTCGCGAAGCTCTGATATTTTTAAAAAGATTCTATGTAATTTGGGGGGTACTTTATATAAAGGCCCCCGGACATGTTCAAATATTTCCTCAAAAAAAATTGCTGAAAATGTTTTTTTAATTTTTTTTGTAAGAATAGAGTAAAATACACGTATTCGGTGGGATAGGTCCGATTTTCACGGTTAACTCTAAGTTTCGAAAATTGCAAATGTTTGAATTTTTTTGGCCTTTTCTACAACTAAAAAATTAAAAATAGAGTTGTTGGAGGAAGTGACAAGGTTAAGTAAAGATGATATTGAATTAACTAACGAAAGCGATAAAAAGCAGATATTGTAGGAAGATTACGAAAAGATAAGAATCTCATCTTATAACAAATGGTATAAATAATTCAGTTGGATGATATTCCAAATTACGACTTTTTAGAAGAGAAATGTAAGGGAACTGATAGACTAAGGATAGCAAGATATAGGTTAGGAAATGACCCTCGAGTGAATAGTATTGGCTTAATAGTGAGAGGAAAAATGTAGGATCTGTGAGATGGAAGAGGAACTGAAGATGGAGAGGACTGGGCACACAAATTAGAGTGATGTCGGGTTTTATAGAAACAAAGAATGTGGGAAAGGCGGAATGTTCAGGAGAAGGTAAAGTGGATACTAGAAGATAATGATCAAAGAATTATTTCTCGCCCAAAATTTTCTTGAACGATGGATTGAAGAAATGCAGGTAGGGTGGGGGTATTAGTTTGGAAATGCTAATCTGTGGAGTATCAACCATGTTTTCGCAACTTTCTCAATTTGCGTTCTAACTTTCTCAGGAGTTCGAAGTATCGCCTGTATCTTCACCTGTTTGGTCATTTCTCTCGTATTCTTGGAAAAAAATCGCGGCCAGAAATTTTCAACACAAATGAGTTTCTATTTCGCACCACTGAAGATGTGGTTGGAATGTCATCAGTGGTCGCTGCGACCTTTTGCCTTCAACTTTTTATTGTGCCAGAGAGAAAGAAGCAAGGCTATCAGTAGACATCGGATGTATAGGAAAATTTTTATTTTTTTCTGGCGAACTTATTTAAAGGCTGATAATATATGTGCACGAATCATGACAAATGACATATGACGAAGGTTTATAATGCTTATTTTTGCTTATTTTAGAATAAATGACTTTTTTCCATAAATGCCTTTTATTTAGAATTATTGCACGTTTTTGCCTTTTATGTATTATTTAATAATACAATGCTAAGATTTCAGAAAATGCGGCCTGATCCACCTGAACATTCATTACGAAAACCTCAATTCACAGAGTCTGTATTTTAAAATACGAGAGGAAATCCTGAAAGTATATTACATATTTTTTTCCCTTTCTCTACTTCATAAATACTAGCCATATTATGAGAAAAATGGGGCGATTGACAATACACCGAGAGCACCTTTTGAGTGGAAAATAAAATGTAAATTCCCGGGTTTCAGTGTTTGCTAATGTTCGACTGAAATATATGCCAGACAAATCAATAGATGTTCAGACATCCTTCTCTGTATTCAAACTGATTTTGTTTCCCAGTCGTTGCAGATTTGAAAATTGCGATCCTATGAAAAGTTTACTAGTAATATATTGCAATGGAGATAGTAAGAATAAATGTAAAGACTTATAGGTATACATGAAGTTTTACAAACAATTTTCAGTTTTATTATGAAATGTAGACTTACGCCAGTGCCTTTTTTCTCCTAATTCTTGACATTTTCAGTGCCTTTTTAGCTGTCTAAATGGTGATTTTTTAGTGCCTAAACATCCGATGTCTAGCCATCAGTCCGAGAAAAGTTGTACGATTATATGGTAGAGAGAGTCGGAAGGTGAATAGTATTTAACCATATTACTCGTATTGTACACAACGTGTATTGTATTCTGTAGCGTGTATTGTATTAAGCAAATCCATTTTTTGTATATTACCAATATGCAAAAATAAATTCATTCTGTATCAATCTGATGCCGATGTTATTATGCTGTATTTTAGATTATAATCAAAATCTGTTTCAGATTATAATCAAATTGTAATTAAAATTGAAAAAATTCCAACATTTTCGAACCTGTCCTACACC
Source organism: Acheta domesticus (assembly GCA_031308135.1). Lineage (NCBI taxonomy): Eukaryota > Metazoa > Arthropoda > Insecta > Orthoptera > Gryllidae > Acheta > Acheta domesticus. The sequence goes on from JAHLJT010002630.1 coordinate 6,818,019, forward strand.
TTTATAATGTGCAGTCCATGTCCATAGTTTCTTTCTCATTGCAATTTACTTCGAAATTTGAATCTTTAAATTACTTCATGAAACTTTAAAAACATATTTAGTTGTTCACTATAACACTAAAGAGGTGGAATATTTTCTGCATGTCTATTTCCACTCGTTCTGTTATAGACTGATGACTCAGAAAAAATATTATTTTTGTATGTGGTTGTTGCTACATTCATTGTTTTGTATGATTTGTACACGAGTCAATTAAATACATGGATTTAGCAGTGATTAAATATACGTTGATTTAACTTCATATTTTAATATGGATTGAAGTTCACCTTTCAAAAACAGGGGCGGAATGAGATAAAATAATGGGAGTTAATAGAGGAACGATGAAGTAGATGAAGAAAATAAGGAATAGTGTCGTTGGAGATGCATGATGATCATAGTCTTCGGAAGAGAAATGTGCATACTTTTTGAAAATAAATTAGGTAAATGTAGGGATGTCGGAAATGTTACAATAATTAGAGCACAGGAAAAGGGCATCTTTGCAATAAATAGCATTTCATGCACCATGGAAATGAGGACTTCGATATGACTATTGATCGCGTTGCTCAAGAATGTGCAGGATAAGTGCACCGATCATGAAGTTAAGGAAATGGTCACTTGGTGCATCTACTCACCAGTACAAGGAAGATAACGTCTAGGAAAGAATATAGGAAGGCGAGTATTTTGTTTAACCTAGTACTGGTGTTTAATATTGTGAAGATATTGGTGTGCAGTAAATACGAGAGTCTTGTCTGTTTTGACGGTTAAAGATATTGTATTTCAATTTGCAGATTTGTTCATATATTTCTAAGTGGCAGCTTTTATAAGTACTGTATTACCTTGCTTAATTGAGAAATTTTAATTGAGAAATTAATTGACAATAAGAAATTGTCATAAACGCCGACAGCTTGAATGATTGTGAATGAAAAACGACAGGGTCCACATACAAAGAGCGTGCACGTGTGAAATACCATAGACAAAGTAATTTACAATAAATATTAATAATTATTATAAGTTTTAACAAAACTAGTGTGATATAGAATGCCTAGACATTTCTGTATTAGTTTTCTATTTCCTTTGGTCTCTGGTAGCTATTCATACTTCCACACACTCTTGCCAGCTGGCATTTATCGCCGTCCACAGTACATTTTTTGACATTTTCTTAATGTTTTGGTTTCCTGATGGTAGAACGGAATGTTAATTTTAGAATATTAATGAAGAGTAAAACTTTGTCCTAATTAACATTTTCTTCGAATAATTTGGAGCCGTTTTTAAGAAAATGGCGTTTACGCACTACAAAAGTGCAAAATTTTTAAGCTTTTTTCACGAAAAGTTTTGAGTTTTCGAAAACTTAATTTGAAGTAATTTCAGCACATTAACTTACAAATACAATAGTATTTACAAATTGCTGGTAATGTGCATTTTAAAGGTGTGAGAGATTTTTCAAAAAAATTAATTTTTGTAATATTTGAAAAAACAAAAATATATCCCAAAATTATCATAACGCCCATTGAAGGGTTCAATTAGCACTGTCCATCCGAAAGTTTTAAGAAAAAAATCTGGAGCCTTTTTTTTTTTTTGGAGAAAATGGGGTTTGAGCTTTTTTGAAATGCGGAATTTTGAGCTTGTTTTCACAGAAAAGGTTGAGTTCTCGAGAAACTTTGTCTCACACTATCTGAAGCACATGTACTTATCAATATAATAATGTGAACAAATCGCCACTGATGTAAATAATGACAGCGTGAGAGATGAGTCAAAAAAATTCATTGTTGTAATTTTGAAAAATAAAGAAATAGAGCAATATGGCGTTTATGCCATCTCATAGAATACACTTATCTCTATTCCAACCAAAACTTTAAGAAAATTTTGGACCATTTGTTTTGTAGGGAGATCTTTACTTTTCGTATGATGTGGAATATTTGTTATTGGTTGAAATAATACACTGTTTGTGAGGAGTGATTTTACTTCGTGTAGTTTCTAACAGTTCTATTTATTGTACAGTCTGATTAGAAAGGTTCTGAACGAGCAGCTACCACACGTCCTTGATGGCGTCTTATTCAACGGAGCCACTTTGGCTCTGCTTGTAGCAATTTGGAGGTAAGAATGGCAGTGAACATTTAAGTCCTGCGATCGATTTGTAATACGTTACAAATTCAATGCACATTAGTATATAGTGCAAATCAAGCTAATTGTCCAGCATTTTCAATGATCATTATCATTTTAAAATATAGGGAATTCAAATTCAACAGCTTAAAGAAGCTTTTCTTTTTTTTCAATGAAGGGCATGCACTAGCAGAATCAAACGCAAAAGAAAATATTTTCTTTATCTTCTTCATCTGTATTTTAAATATTTCTTTTTTTAAATACAACCTTTTTGTGGATTTAAATACATCTCTAAACTAAATGTCCAAAAAATATTGTTTTTCAAATAAAAATGCATTTAAAATACATATTTGAAATACAAGTATTTAAATACTGCCCAAACCTTCGGCTCGGGAATTCTACTACTGTGGAACCCACCCGGTAACCGGAGGACATCGCCCTCTCCGGGATACTAACGAGCTATATTAATAATAATAATAATAATAATAATAATAATAATTATTATTATTATCAGTATAAAAAGTATACACAAAACATAAGTACAACATTTAAACTGATTTTTACTCTTAAATGCACTCTCATATCTATGATTTTTCGAAGACTTCACATCACTTATTTACGCTAACCACTTATTTACATAAACCGTTCACCGTTAATGTGTATTAACGGTTTCCTCCGCAGCTGCGGTCTGCCAAGCCACGTGGACGGCGAACGCAGCGCCCTTCTGCCCGAGTCGCCCGCCCCCGCCCCGTCTACCCCGCCACCCACCGTGCCAGCCACTGCTGCCGTGCCTCCGGGCAGCGTGCGGTGGGGCATGCCTTATCGATCCCTGCTCCCCCGTACCCGTTGCCCTCATCGCCCCGGCCGCCCCTGGAAGATCCTCGGCCGCGACTCGTTCCTCGTGCACACCTTGGCCACCTACACCAACCAGCTGGACGGATGCCTGCAGGTATGGGCCAAGAATGGATCAATTCCCACAGCATGAAACAATATCGTGTACAGCAGTGTTGTCAAGGTTGATGGCACGAGCGGGACTCCGTGGCACAGGTGCCACGACGAAATCGCTTCTCCACGCAGTGCATTACCCCGCCGCAAGAGACAACGCCATCCCTTTTGTAAAACGGTGGGGTTACTAATAGTTTTCTCTGCCGACGCTAGTGGCGCAGAGAAGCTCATGGCATGGCACGGTGCCGCGAGGCGTGCCACTGCCACCAGTAGGAGACCTTGACACCACTGATATACAGGCTTAATGTCAGCCACCTGAGCGTGTGTAAAATCTAAAATTATGGTAGAATTATGTGGCAATGCAACACCCCACCAGAATTGTCTTAATCGAATTGTTAATTCGAGAAACCAATCAAGAGAAAAATATGAGTAAATGGTAAATTTTTTGTAAAATATTATATAGTTTTTTCTTCAATATCAATTATTTAAATGTATTCTTTTGCGCGAAATATATCACCTTCTCCAGAAAAAAATTGAGGCTGATGGACAGCTCTATTATTGGTGTTTCCAAACTGTCACTCTTAGCGCTTCACTGGTCAAAGAAACAAATATTGTGATTGAATAGGAAGTTTTTGATAAATCCACTAGTGTCAAAGTGACGACTGGCTTTACACAACGATTTGAATGCACAAGTAGCATCTAGTATAACTACTTCAGGAACGTTAATAAACTCAAATCAAACTATTAACTAAACAAAAACGAGGCGAACAAGCAAAGGATATACTCGTATTTTATTTTCACGTAGCTGTTCGTTACGAAACATCCTAATGTTGTAATGATTTCCTGCTACACAAAGAAGTTATACTAAAAACCAGTGCTGCTTAACAATGGCACAGACTTTCTCGAACTAGTTTCCTAATCTCTTCAATGTAGGCTTTCAATCATGATTTTTTTCAATACCCTAGGGCTTTCAGTCAGGACAGATCGATATAGGAAGATTTACTTTTGAAAAAAGAAAACTACGATAATGTAGGCGCTATTGTTGTTCACATGCGAAATGACAGAGACAGACAGGTAGGTGGACAGACATGATGGACAGGCAGGCAGACAAACAAACAGAGATCAGGCAGGCGATTAGACAGGCGGCCAGAGAGGCGATCAGACAGGCGATCAGAGGGACGATTAGACAGACGATCAGATAGAGGATAAGACAGGCGATGAGACAGGCGATCAGACAAGCGATCAAACAGACGATCAGAGATACGATCAGACAGGCAATGAGATAGACGATCAGACAGACGATGGGACACGCGATGGGACACGCGATGACACACGCGAGTGAAACAGGCGATGAGACAGGCGATGAGACAGGTGATGAGACAGACATCAGGCAGACGATGGGACAGGCGATGAGGCAGGCGATGAGACAGACGATCTGGAAGACGATGGGACACGCGATGAGGCAGGCGATGAGACAGGTGATGCGACAGACGATCAGGCAGACGATGGGACAGGCGATGAGGCAGGCGATGAGACAGGCGATGAGACAGACGATCAGGAAGACGATGGGACACGCGATGAGGCAGGCGATGAGACAGGTGATGAGACAGGCGATGAGACAGGCGCTGAAACAGGCGATTAGACAGGCGATGAGACAGGCGATGAGACAGACGATCAGGCAGACGAGGGACAGGCGATGAGGCAGGCGATGAGACAGGTGATGAGACAGACGATCAGCAACGATGGGACAGGCGATGAGGCAGCGATGAGACAGGCGATGAGACAGGTGATGAACAGACGATCAGGCAGACGATGGGAAAACATGCGATGAGGCAGGCGATGAGACAGGCGATGAGACAGACGATCAGGCAGACGATGGAAGGCGATGAGGCAGCGATGAGACAGGCGATGAGACAGGCGATGAGACAGGCGATGAGACAGGCGATGAACAGGCGATGAGACAGGCGATGAGACAGACGATGAGATCTGCGATTAGACAGGCGATGAGACAGGTGATGAGACAGGCGATGAGACAGGCGATGAGACAGGCGATGAGAAGGCGATGAGACAGGTGATGAGACAGGCGATGAAACAGGCGATTAGACAGGCGATTAGACAGGCGATGATACAGGCGATGAGACAGGCGATGAGACAGGTGATGAGACAGGCGATGAAACAGGCGATAGACAGGCGATGAGAAACACATCAGGCAGACGATGGGACACGCGATGAGGCAGGCGATGAGACGGCGATGAGACAGGCGATTAGACAGGCGATGAGACAGAGCGATGAGATAGGCGATGAGACAGGCGATGAGAACGACGATCAGGCAGACGATGGGACAGCGATGAGGAGGCGATGAGACAGGCGATGAGACAGATACGACACAGGTAATGAGACAGGTAATGAGGACAGGCAATGAAAACAGGCGATTAGACAGGCGATGAGACAGACGATCAGGCAGACGATGGACACGCGATGAGGCAGGCGATGAGACAGGCGATGAGACAGGCGATGACACAGGCGATGAGGCAGGCGATGAGACAGGCGATGAGACAGGCGAGATACAGGCGATGAGGCATGCGATGAGACAGGATATGACACAGGTAATGAGACAGGTAATGAGACAGGCATGAACAGGCAATGAGACAGGCGATGAGACAGGCGATGAGACAGGCAATGACACAGGCGTGAGACAGGTGATGAGACAGGCAATGAGACAGGCGATGAGACAGGCAATTGAACAGGCAATGGACAGGCGATGAGACAGGCGATGAGACAGGCAATGACACAGGCGATGAGACAGTGATGAGACAGGCGTGAAACAGGCGATTAGACAGGCGATGAGACAGGCGATGAGACGGCGATGAGACACGCGATGAGGCAGGCGATGAGACAGCGATGAGACAGGATATGACACAGGTTGATCAGGTAATGACACTGCATTGACACAGGCAATGAGACAGGCGATGAGACAGGCGATGAGACAGGCGATAGGACACGCGATGAGGCAGGCAATGAGACAGTCCACTGAAACGGCATGAGAAGGCAATGACACAGCGATGACACAGGATATGACACAGGTTATGAGACAGGTATGAGACAGGCCATGAAACAGGCAATGAGACAGGTAATGAGAACAGGCAATGAAACAGGCAATGAGGCAGGCAATGAGACGTCGATGAGACGGCGATGAGACAAGGCGATGAGATAGGCGATGAGACAGGCGATGAGAAAGACGATCAGGCAGACGATGGGGCAGTCGATGAGACAGGCGAGAGACAGGCGATAGGACACGCGATGCGCATGCAATGAGACAGGTAATGAGACAGGCAATGAAACAGGCAGGAGACAGGCATGAGACAGGCAATGAGACAGGTAATGAGACAGGTAATGAGACGAGCGTTTTAAAAAAAGACACCTTTTTGGTGTCAGGGGGACCTGAAACACGTTTTTTCTTTAAAATTGCGGAAATCAGTTTCCGGCAGAATTTCTTCCTTTCTCTACACTATCTCTCATATTGCTCCGTTATATCGCACGTATAATGAGAAGTGAAAGATCAACATTGTAATAATGGTATGTGTACGGCGATTCTACACCACCCTGCCTCTATTTTCGGGGCATTCGTGGCCTCGTTCGCGAGGCAAAATCCCGACAACGCTGCTGCAATCGCTTGCTCCACAGGTCCGGCTTTGTGATTCTCAGCTGCTTGTGCTGGGCTCAGATTGCCCAATTCTGCCACGATTATTATTGTTATTATTATTATGATTATTATTATTCCATTACATCACGACTAAAGATGTCATGATCGGCTGAATATAAAATCTACTCAGGTTGAACCAGCTACCTAAGGAGCAGATCCGGTGACTATCAGTGCCTCTACAATACTTTACGCAAAATGTGGGCTGTTCCAAAAGCAATTTCTTGCACTTCCCAGTCTTTTGAATTTACCTGGGAGTTTAGACAAGTTCTTACTTAAATTTTGCGGACAAATTCAGAGACTCCGATACTATCGGGACGACTTGTGCTTTTACGCCCCACATTCGGCTGATCTCGATTTCCAAACTCTTGTATTTAAGACGTTTCTCTGCCTCCTTGGTAACGACTTTTTGATCGCAAGGTAACAGCACATCGACAAGTTAAACCGATTTGTTCTCCTAATCCCGGATGACTTTATCCGGTTGATTCTGCTATCGTGCGATCAGTTTGAATTTGTTGGTCGTACAATTATCGTACACATCCACAGACGTCACCGGTTTCGGTGATGTTAGTACCACTTGGGGCATTTGTTTGGGACTTCGAGGGCGGTACAGATCTGCCAGTGGAGGTAACTACACACCCTGTCGTGTCTTTTTAAGTATTCGGTCTTTGCTAGGATTGGACAAGCTGAGACCATATGATCAATGGTTTCTACGTGTTCCGACAAATACGCATTTATCATCTTGGGAAATTTTAGACCGCTTTATCATAATGTCGTGTTCTCAAGTCCTGATCATGATCAGCTATTACAAGTGCTTCCGATTCTGGCTTCATTCTTCCCCTTTAAGGCCACATAATGATTCATCTTTATTGATCGCACCTTGTCCTTCCTTTTATATATTGTCCCGTGAAGTGTTTGTCTCTCAACGATTTATTTAACATTTTCTGTGTCTCAAATTTCATGTTAAGTAGCATCAGAAGTTCAGTGTGTCATTCTGGGTGTCTTGCATAGTCTTCTTCGTAATGCTCTTGCTACTTTACAATGCCTCTGTTTCCCTCTTCGGTCAGATTTCATGACCTGTCTCATTAGAGGGTCATCTTGATGGCTGACCACATACTTCCCCACCCGACAATTGCGTTGTGCCAGAAGGCCTCAATTTGTCTCAGGCCTCTTCCTCCTTCCTTACGTGACACAAAGGCTATGTACATCATCTAGAGGGTGGGCACATGATTTCATGCCTGTCTCATTAGAGGGTCATCTTGATGGCTGACCACATACTTCCCCCACCCGACTATTGCGTTGTGCCAGAAGGCCTCAATTTGTCTCAGGCCTCTTCCTCCTTCCTTACGTGACACAAAAGGCTATGTACATCAGCTAGAGGGTGGGCGACGTGATCCATTGTTAGCAGTTTTCTGGTTTTTTCGATCCATGATGCGGATTTCTTGCTCATCCAGTCCACTAGTCCTGAACTGTACTCAACTACAGGCAACGCCAGACTACCAATAGCAGATATTTTATTCCTGGAGTTCAGAGCAGACTGCAGGACAAGTCCACTCTTCTGTAATGACTCCTTGCAAATTCTCTCTTTCATTGTGTGTTCGAGATGGTATAAACATTCTTCAATGCCCAGATATTTGTTAGTTTTTACCTGGTCAACATCTTGTATCCAGCATGCATAGCAACTTCAATGCTCTCTGACGTTGTCAGTTTGCCTCTTCTTAATTGATTTTGCACATTTGTCAAGACCAAACTTCATGCATATGTCATTGCTAAAGTCATTCACGCCAGACAGCATTTGGAAGAGAATCGCTCTTAATTTCTTAGCAAACACTTTCAGATCATCCACGTAAAACAATGTGATACTGGCCTTTTATCCCATGGAGCTTGTAACCAAAGTCAGCTTGCGACAACTGTCTAGATACTGCGATCAACTAATGCAAAACAGCAGAGGGGATAGTGATCTCCTTGAAAAATACCCCTGTTGATCTGAATCTTTCTGGTTTCTACTGCTTCCTTTCTGCTCTGTATTAGTAACCTGGTACTCCACGACTTCATGCTAGCCTTGCAAATTTCAATAAGTCTAAGATGAAATCGATGATCTCCAGGGTCTTCAATCCAGTCGTGTGTGTACATTAATCAAAGGTTTTGGTAGTTATACAATCCAAGCCTGCTCAACATACGTTTTCGTTTCTTTCATCATTCAAGATGACTTTATTCAGAGCAGATTCCTTACAGCATAAAGACCATTCACATCCTTTTGGTTCAACTGGCATAGATGATTCCTCTCTAGTGTCTGATACATTTTGTCAGCTATGCTGAGTTATACTTTGTACAGTACTGGCGCAAGTGTTGCATGTAGTATTCGCCAAGAGCTGTCTCCCGATTTGGGTAGCTGATACGTTGATTCCGCGAGTGAGCCCATTCCGGGAGTTCCTTTGATTTCTAAATATTCTTTATAGCCTTGCCGGAAATTTGCGAATGTAATACTGTTTAGTCTCTTAATCCAGATAAATCTGGATCTTATCAATCCCGGGGCATTTTCCAGTTTTCCCCATGTTCTTATGCTTGAAGAGGTTCCTCTTCCAAGAGTTCGGACAATCTTCCACTGTTTCCACAGTTCATTTCAGCAACAACTTCGAGATTGAGCCAAGATGCATCTTTTGTTGTAGGATCTCTCTCTTCCCCGATTATGCTGCCCAAAATGCCTCGACATCATTCTTTTGAGGTGACAGCATTGGCCATTGCCATTCGGTTTCTGAGTCAGATTGCCGATAGAATTCTTTCGCGTCTGTTTCACAACAACCGATTTCTGCACACGGAAATTTCTATTCTGCTTGTAACGTCCTAATTCCGTTGAGCCCATGCTTGAATTTTCTCTTTTAGCTTCTCAACTACCATTAGTCTACTGGTGTCATTTTCAATTTTGTATTTTCGTTCACCATTGAATATTTTTCGTTGACTTTAGAGGTTTGCGTCGATTTTAAATTTGCCTCAGCTAAGAGTTGATATTTTCGCGCCGAGTGTCGGCTACCTGTTTCATAATTCTTCATCGATGGGGTCAAGATTGTTTACTCTGTTTTGCTGTCGGCCGTCGGTGTCTTGGCTGGCCCCAAAATTATCTGGATACTAGTATCAGTTGCATATATAGTGATGATTTCAGTAATATCTTGATCTCTGGCCTGGGTCTCTACCAACCTCATTTAAGACAGAATTTCAACTGTTCCTATCCTCTTAACTTTGGCATTTCGTATATTCTCCTCACCGGTTCGCGAGATTCAAACGGAATTGACAAACTCCTTCTATCTCGCGCCGAAGGAGATTACGCATCATGTCCTTATCGTGTAAT
>JAHLJT010002630.1:6828245-6843397 GCA_031308135.1 Acheta domesticus
AGTACCCCAAAATTAGAATATCGAATTCAAACTGAATGGTCGCGACATCAGTCAGATCGATCGGTGAATATCAATTTTGAAGGAAATCGGCTGAACGGTTTAGTACCTAGCGTTGTTTCACAGACGCGGACAGAGGATTTGCCACCATTCGATTTTTCGGAATCAAAGATCCACAAAATACGGATACTTGCTACACTATGTATTAGATGACTGCTTCCTAATTTTAGCAAGTGGATTTATCCACATTTTCGTTACCAGGGCCCTGTAAGAAGATTTTTTCTGCGGGAAATTCGCCGTTTTTTTGGCGCAACTTTACACAACTTTCTCTTCTTAAGAAGTTCCTTCTTAAGCGCGAGAAAATAAAAAGAGTGAAAAAGTTCTCTACGTACTCGATTATTCAGTTTTGTTGTTGTTGTTGTTGTTTCCACAAATGTACCAATCGTGAATTGCGAAATTGAAAAAATAACGGACTCAATTACTCGTGCCTACACCAGAACGTAATCTGATATGATGATGAAGTGTTGTAAAAGGTGCGTCACGAACACTGTTTACGAATTTCTCGCAAACTTCAATAAATATTAAAGCTTTCGAAGACTCTTACCAAACAAATGAAGGTATTCCGAATGTTGAAGTCCCAGAAATCTAAAACTTCCAGGAAATATACCGATCCTTGCAAAATTGGATGACATTTCCATCCCCGGCGGCTTGTAAGAGAACAATCCAAACTCCGGAGAGGACATGAGTGGAGCAAATTCATTTTGTTTGTATCGAGAAGGAAGAAAGTCGATGGGACGACAGAGGCGAGGCTCGCTACTGAAAGGCAGAGAACACGAACTCGCGCAAATCCCGGAGCATTCGCGAGCAGGCGCGGCGCGGGCGCCGATTCGGGGCGTGCCGGAGTGCACTGGAGGGGCGGGGAAATACGCCCGGGCGGGAGCAGGGAGAGGCGGGGCTGGGAAAAGGGGAGAGGGAGTGCGCGGACACGAAAGACGGAGTGGAGACGGGGACAAGCGGAGCGGTGATAGGACGAGTTGGGCCGCAGTCCAGGGCAGGGAGAGGCGGAGCAGTGGCGGGGAGAGGCAGAGCGGGGACGGGGAGAGGCGAAACGGAGTCGGGGAGAGACGAAGCAGAGCGAGAAAGACGGGACGGAGAGAGGCGATGGGAGAGGGAGAGCAGGGACGGAGAGAGGCGAAACGGGCTCGGGGAGAGGCAGAGCGGGGACGGGGAGAGGCGAAACGGGGTCGGGGAGACACGGAGCGGGGTGAGAAAGACGGGGTGTGGGCGAGAAGAGACGGGACGAGGGAGGCAATGTAGAGGCGGGGAGGTGCGAAACGAGGTTGGGGAGAGACAGAGCGGTACGAGAAAGACGAAGCGGGGACGAAGAGAAACGGGACGGAGAGAGGCAGAGTTAGAATGAAGGGTGGAAGGTAGAGAGTAAGCTGTGTGACGCGAGAACGGGGCACAGAATCAAGATGAAGCGTAGGGTGAACGTGGAGTCGAGACGTAGTCGACGAGGGAACAATGCGAGACGGAGCCAAGTTCAGGGAGGGAGAGATGAGGGCGGAGGATGTTGAGCACACGAAGATGAGGGAAGGCAGGGACTCGAGCGAGAGCGTGAGTGCGGCAAGCCTTGGGCGACGGCGCAAACGTCGACAGGGTGAGGCCGAGAGGGAGGCGTGGACATGGACGAGAGCGAAGATGAGAGGCATGGATGATGCAAGAATGAGAGGGAGGCAAGAGCGAATACTGGGGAGAGGCGTGGGCGTCAATGCAACCGACTGGGCGAGAGCGCCACGTGGACTGCAAGCCAGCTGGGGAACGCAGCGATTGGGTGAGTCGCGGTAAAGGGGGAGTGGAGAACGCGCATACGGCGCACCTGGACGTGCGGGTTGGTCCGGGACGGACCGTGAAGCGCCCTGGTGCGGCGCCGGTGTGTTTGAAAGGGGGGGGAGGCTCGAGATGAGGCGTAGGAGTTGACGCGGGGCGGAGTGAGAAAAAGCTCAGAGCAAAGTTGAGCTGGGCTGGGAAAGCCAGGAAAAGGCGGGACAGGGCAAAGAGGGACGGGGCAGGGCAGAGAGGGGCGGGGCAGGGCAGAGAGGGGCAGGGCAGGGCAGAGAGGACAGGGCAGGGCAGAGAGGGGCAGGGCAGAGCAGAGAGGGGCGAGGAAGGGTAGGGGCAGGGCAGAGAGGAGCGGGGCAAGGCAGAGAAGGGCAGGGCAGACAGGGGCGGGGCGGGGCAGGGAGCAGGGGGCAGAGGGCAGAGAGGGGCGGGACGGGGCAGGGCAGAGAGGTGGGGAAGGGCAGAGAGGGGCAGAGCAGGGAAGGGAGGGGCAGTATGGGGAGGGGAGGACAGGGAGGGGGAGGGCGAGAGAGGGCGGGGAAAGACAGGGCGCGGCGGGGAGAGGTGGGGAGCGGGAAGTGCGGGGAGAACGGGGAAGGGCAGAGCGGGGAAGGCGAGTGCCAGAGGGGCGGGAAGGAGCGAGCTGAGAAGGGCGGGCAAGGGCAGGGAGAGCGAAGAAGGTGGCGGGGGCTGCGAGAAGAGCGGGCAAGGGCGGGGAAGAGCGGGGACGGGCGGGCAAGGGCGGGGAAGGACGGGACGGGGCAGGGCACGGCAAGGCAGCGCAAGGCGGCGAGGCCGCGAAACGAAGTCACGAATCCGCCAAGACGAACGCCGACGGCGCCTCCACCCCCCTCGAGAGAGGTTATCTGCGGGGGCGGCGAGCAGGCGATTCCGTGCGGCGCGAGCGCGCGCGAGATAAGCGCCGCCGCCGCGGCGGAGAAGGGGGCGTGGCAGAAATACGGGCGGGCGGACGCGCCTTGCCTCCCAAGCGCGCAGCCTGCGAGTTACGGCTACCCGGGGCCTCCGCCCACCGCCCCGCCCCCGCGACCTCGCCCTCGCCCTCGCCGCGACCCTTGACCTCGGCCGCGCCGTGCGTCGTCGCTGACGCGCCCTTTTCCACGCGTCTCGTAAAGATGAGTTGGAAGCGACAGCGCGGGGCAAACAGATATGAGACGCCGTGACTGCTGAAGATGGCGGAGGGCAACAGGGGTGGGTTGTCGAGATGCGAATAGTTGGCACCACCTTGGCATAGAAAAATCAAACGATATACTCCATAGATACGTCCAAGTTTGCGAAAACAATAAAAAAGTTTTGCCTAAGTCACTGAATGGGTAGAACCGCAATACTTTGACGTACGTCCTTTGATTTTTCTTCAACATGGGATGCTAACTTCAGGGACCTGGTCGGTCGGGCAGGTTAGTTATCACGGCTAGCTAAACGTTCTCATCGAATTGGTGTCTGAGCAATTAAGGAGCAGAAGGAGAGATGTGAATATGATAGGCAATTTATACGTGGGATCTATAATGTCTATACTTCACTTATTTTCCTCTGGTCGTGAGCGTATGCATGTGCGATAGGTGGGTTTGTGTGTGTGTGTGTGTGTGTGTGTGTGTGTGTGTGTGTGAGAGAGAGAGAGAGAGAGAGAGAGAGAGAGGGAGGGAAAGAAAGAGAGTCAGACAAGAGTGTTCTTGAAGTTAAACAATTAAACACTAAATTGAATAAAAACAAGTTACTAAAACTATGAAAGATTTGGGTAGACAAGCAACTGAACATTTTCTTACATCAACGATTCTCTTTCAACTGTCAGCTTGCTTTCCATTCGGATAGAGGAAGGCTATAATGAGTAATAGATATATCGCATACCTAAAAGGCTCATTTCTAGAGCCAACTTGTGCTATCACGCAGACTACGTGAAGTAATGCCGCCTTTAAACCAAGAAAGAATGTTCAGTGGCGTAGCCTCAGTTGGTGTCACACGGGGCAAAACTAATGGTATCACCCACCCCCCTTAAAATACACATAAAAACATCTTTTACTGAAGAGTTTATGTATTTTTAATAAAAATTCAAGTATGTTTGCACATGACATTTATTGATAATGTATTAAAACTACATGTAATTCAGAATAATATTTAAATAATCAAAAACTAGTAAATAAAACTATTTATAAAAACACTTTTCGAGATTTAAGGGCAGCAAATTTATCTGATTTCATCAAAATCTATAACTTTAAAAAAAAGTCATTCAAATTATATAATTTCAACAAAAAATGTTTAAAAAAATTTGTAATTTCGGTTTTTGTAATTTTTTATGTTTTTGTAATTTTTTATGTTTTTGAGTAACAGTATTGATCTGATTGTTTCATTGATTAATGATGTACATAATTGTATAATGGCGTATAATTAAGGTTAAAGCCAATAAAAAAATATTCAATAAATAATTTCAACAATAAAATTGTCTACTAGGTGTCACCCTAAAAATGGTGCCACCCCCTCCGCCCCTCCCCAGTTACGCCATTGGGTACTGGGTCTTCATTTTCTTCCGCCCTCCATTTCTGATTCGGTAAAAAACACGAAGCACTTTGGCAGATAGCACGAAACGGCAATCGTGTTTGAATTGCACCTTCCACCCACGCCCACATACAAAGGAGGGCCGCTAGCTTTTTAAACGCCCTTATTCATGTCGTGACCAAACACATATATCGCTACGTGACCACCAAGTGCAATGTGTCTTCGGAAGGTTTCCATTCTTGAGGTCGCTCTCGTGCAGTGTCCCATTTCATCTCCACTGCCTCCTCAGGACGCCGCCAACCTCACCTGCTTGGTCTAAGACGCACTTTTCCAACTCTTATCACTCTAATCTTAGCAACTCCCATTCCCACAAGAAGATAATTCTTTTACGTTTGTCCTAGACAACCACACAAGTACAATAAAATCCCAACAAACCATACGTTATCTAATATTTTTGCATGAATAAAATGATAATTTTACATTAGATAATTTTACGTAATTTATATAATAATAATAATAATAATTAATACAACAATGATACAATTACAATAATAATCAATACAAATGATAATTTTATATAATTTGTGGGTGTGTCCTGCGCACCGTGGTCAGTCGTAGCAACGATGTCCTCAATGGCCTTTGAATTTTTGGCGGTTCTCACCCACTCAAGACAGATTCGTATGAACGAGCGAGAAAATGCCAATGATTTTTTGGCCGAGAAGTGGCGGAAGCGAATGATATATATTGATGAGTTTTTTGTACTGTTATCATAACACATCGAGTACTGCCAGTATGCATTGAATATCGTTACGACATTAACGAGAAAAAATATTTAGTTCAAATGTCCTTAAATCAACACGTATGGCTGAATAATGCTGAAGAGCAAGTAGAACTGCCTTACATGATTTCATGGTCATCCCCGTGGCCGAAATAGCTAAGGCAGTAGTTTCGTAGTGATCGTGGACCGAAGGGTTGCGGGTTCGAGTCCCGTCCGGGGTGTGGTTGTATGTATTCGTCCTCTCACCCCCTATCATCACCATATTGTTTCATCTTCATACCATAACGTTACATCCAATAGTGGTCGCTAATGACCTGGTAGTTGATGCGAACTTAAAAAAAATTCATGAAACCTCTACGTGCTATGGTGTTCAGTATGGCGTTCCTCTGTCAGGAAGTTTCACTTTGCGAGTATCTTCTTGACAACTCGTTTATTTAACCTACAAATCATCTCGTTTCTTTGAATAATATAAAAGCCCGATCCCTCTAACTATACATTTAAATACAAATATCCTTTTAATTGAAGGTTGAATTTCAAGTTCACATGATTTCTTGGAAGGCTTTTCTGAAATATCAATTACCGCATCACGATCTGAAAAAGTAAATATATCGTCACCATACACTACTTCAATCGCTGGATTACACCATCAAGAGCAAGTCAAATTGTATGTGCATGCAGGCAAATACACAGAAAAGTCATTAAAACAAAAACATTGAATTTAATATCGGAGATCTCACAGTGTCAACTACAGAATTAACGGTACCACCAAAAACAGTAAATTACTGAGACAGTTTAACATCATCATGGACATTTTAGTCACCACTCAAATAAGAGAAATTAAATAAAACAAAAAGACAAACGTACACACGTAAAACGATGAAACCATAAAACACCGGATCAAATACACGGACAAATGAATTCAAAGAAACGTCGACGACGACAACAACACTGAATTTAATTTCGAATTCCCCAAAAAACAAAATGCAACACTGCCAGTCTCACACTTCCGCTGTCTCATTTTAATATTGATAAAACCAAAACGACAGAGCAAACACCTAAGACGCTGAACTCAAAAGAGAACTTCAACCCCAACGAAAGTACCAAGAAACACGCGGAAACATGGAATTCAATTTCGCCTAGCCGCCAGAAGCGTGCCAACTACAACACCAGCGCCATCGCCGTTTAACAACTAGCGTCGCCATCTCCGTGCAAAAGGACGAAATCTGCGAGCGCTCTGGGGTGGGGGGTGGGGTGGATGAAGAGTCGAGTTGAGGCGTCGAGGCGCCGACGCGCGTGCAGACAGAAAGAAGAGGAAGACGCAACACGGAAAGGGGCAGAGGGGGGAGTGGCGTTGGGAGGGAGGGAGGGGGTAGGAAGCGAGGGTCGTAGTTTAGTGGCGCCCGAGGAAAAGAACGACGCGGCGGCACGACCATCCGCCCCTTCCCCTTGCTTCGCCTCGACCTCCCCCGCCGTAACAGGGAAGTAGGTCACGCGCTGACCTCGCGGCCTTCTCTCGCGCCGCGCCGCCGCCTCTCTCCCTCGCTCGCTCCACCTCTGCCGTTGGCTCTCCGTCTCTCCCACGTCTAGCCGAGCGACAGACGAGGATGTGGTAGAACGTACGTGTGTAAAATAGTGCGTGTGAAAGGGAGTACGAAAAAGTCGCAAAAATGAGAGAGTAAGCGAGACAGAGTGCAAGAGAGAGTACGAGAGTGTGAGATTAAGTGTAACAGTAGTAAGAGAATAAGTATGAGTGTGAGAGTAAGTATGAGGGAGTGTGAGAGTGTGAGAGAGTGTGAGAGTAAATATGAGAGAGCGTGACAGAGTGTGAGAGTAAGTATGAGAGTAAATATGAGAGAGCGTGAGAGTAAATATGAGAAAGCGTGAGAGTAAGCATGAGAGCGTGAGAGTAAGTATGAGAGAGTGTGAAAGTATGAGAGAGTGTGAGAGTAAGTATGAGAGAGTGTGAAAGTATGAGAAAGTGTGAAAGTATGAGTGCGAGAGTATGAGAGAGTGTGAGAGTAAGTACGAGAAAGTGTGAGAGTGTTACAGAGTACGAAAGTGAGAGAGTGCGAGAGTGTATGAAAGTACAGAATAATGTGAGTGCGACAGTGTGTGAGAGAGCGAGACCAAGTGTCAAAGAGCACGCAAGTGTGCAAGAGTGAGAGGAAGCACAGAGTAAGTGTGAGAAAGGGCGACAGGAAGTATAAATGAGTACGAGGGTAAGTAAGAGAATACTTAGAGAGCATGTGCAAGGGAGTATGAAAGTGAGAGTAGGAGAGAGCGAAAATGAGTATGGGAGGGGATAGTATAAGGAGGGATAGGATAGATGTAGAAGAAGAAGAGTGTGCAAAGGTACAAGAAATGTGTCAGTGTAAACAACGTGCATACAAGAGATTGTGTTGCGGTTAGTGTGAATCACTGCCTTACAAACGTAAAGCATCTCCACATGATTAGGTTTTCGATTCATTGATGCGGTTGATTCATTGATGCATTGATGGCGCTCAGTCGCCAGAATAATCCTGTTCGACGTACAATGCATACAACTTCTCCAAATAATACAAACATGAAATAATAATTTCGATTCACCATACATGTCATTTTTGGTTCACCATCCAAGAAAGCAACTAATCATCCAAACATTTTAGGTTCAAGAATCGTCTTCAGCCTAAAAATTGGAATCTTTGTCCTTTCAACTGGTTAGCATAAAGATCGACTTATACGTCGAGATCGTGCGATATCAGGCTTGATTAATACGCGATTGATCGACGAATAATCACGCAATGGTGGTCTCAACGAGCCGTCAACACAAACGGAACAAGGACAAAGTACCGTAATCAAAACACTGACTACACCAGGAAAATATGGAGGAGACAACCAACACACAAACAATGTAACATTCAAATAGCCAAACGTACCGAGTACAAACAGTGTAACACATGCAATTAACTCTTGAAATAAACGTCAAAACAAAACAAAATTCATTGAAATACCCACTCTTATAAAATGACAAAATGATTGTTTCAAACGTCAGCACAAAGTGTATCATTTAAAATAAATCAAGCCAAATCAAAACGTCAGAATTCTATGCCAATCCATCGTTTGCACCACAATTGCAGCCACCATATCCACCAGAGAGGAGCCGGAGCCGCGCTCTATTCTTTTAAAAAAAATTTCTTACATTTTCTCGATTTCCAGTATAAAATACGCAATAAAATCGGTTGAGAATTGCACACAACCGAACAAAATTAAATAAAACCAAGTATGTCATCAGTTTCCAGTCTGCTGAGAAAAGTAAAAAATAACAATATTTACTTAACAAATTAATACTGTGCCACTACGACGCTGTTATAATGTTATTAGGTAAATTACAAGTAATTTAAAAGTATTTCAAAAATTTCACTGAGAATTTAGATGCGACCGTAGGTCAAATTAGTGGACTTTTTCGCCTTTTTCTATATAAATAAAATTCCCGACTCTGTCATATCAAAGATACTCCTCGACTTGTTTGAGATCAATGAAACTCCGTACTCTTCCAAATGAATGCAATTCCATGACTTATTTTCAGATCAATGACCCCGACTTAAGTGATGCTTGAGTCAATTGATCCCCAATGTCTTTAGACCAATGAAACTCCATTACTTCGTCATGAAAGATCAATGAAATCCAGCTGAAATGAAATGATCATTTGAATTCCTGGACTTTATCAAATCAATTGAAGTCCAGGACTTTTCCAATTCAATTCGGGTCCAAGACTTTTCAAGATTAATGAAATTTATTTATTAATTAATTAATGAAAAAATTCTCCGACTTTTCCCACATCACCAAATATTCCCTGACTTTTCGCAGACCGACGAAATTATCCGACTTTTCTCAGACTCACGGAATTACCTTACCTTTCCCAGAGCTACGAAATTCCTTGACTTTCCCAAACCAACGAAAATTTCCTGACATTTCCCAGACCGAGGATATTTCCTGATTTTTCCCAGAGTAAAGACAATTCTTGACATTTTCCAGAGCGACCAAATTTCGTGCCTTTTCCCAGAACCTCGAAATTCCTTATCTTTTTCCAAGCCACGAAATTTCCTGACTTTTCCAAATCAACGAAAACTTCCTGACATTTCCCAGCCCAATGAAATTCCACGATACTTCCCAGCCCGACGAAAGGCCCTGACTTTCCCCAGACCAACGAAATCTCCTATCTCTTCTCGCCTTTCCTGAAACTGTGCCCTCTGCGAACACGTCGGCAGCGAGGGCGGGCGGGCGGGCGGCCACGCGAGCGCTGAGCCCTCCACTCGAAGCGCCGGGCAATCAGCGGCGCGGAGCCCAGCGCCCTCCCCCTCCCCCACAGGGGGTGGGGCGGAGAAGTGGGGACCGGTCGGCGACCCGGCCGACACCACGCGACGCCAACGGCCTCGCCCCCGTCCAGCCAGGACTCGCCCGGCCCGCGCAACCTCGCGTGGAATGCGGGGGGAAGAGGCCCGATGGCGTGTGCCGCCCACATCTGCCCCCCACCCCACCCCACTTGCCCCTTAACTCTTTTTTTTTCTCTTTCTTGCGGAGCGGCTCCTTCCAAAGCAAACTTCCAGAGCATCACACCGCTTCATTTCGTAGGCGATGGAGGAGAATTATTGGCACGTTTTCGCCCCGTCGGTCCGTGGTCCGTAAATACATCAGTGTGAAAATTGATCTTAACAAACTTACGTTTTGCCGGCCTGGATAGACGAGGTCGAGAAGGCTGAGGAGCCGTAGCTGCCTGGTGTCTGAAGGATCGCGGGTTAGAATCCCGCCCGGGGCATGGATATTTGTGTGTGCCCGTACACCATTTCCGTCCTCCCATATTACAGCGGTCGCTATATGACCTGATTCGTTGACAAGCGGTCTTAAATACATTTTAAAAATACTTACGTTCTAAAGATAGATCGTTTTCCATAAATCATACCTTTCATTGCTTCCAGTCAACCCAGTTCTGTTAGTATTTGTTTGTAAATATATTCAATAGACTCTGGTGTGGATGATTTTCAGCACTGAACATTTTGATAACTGGATTAGTGAGTGTGTGGCAGTGCTTTCTACGACAATATATTTAGCATAGTTAATATTCTGCGTTGATAATGAATGGTTCTCCAAAGAAGGTGATCACGAGTGGCCAGAAAATTCTTCCGACCTTAATACACTTGAAAATATCTCTTCTGTCATTAGAGTTTGAATAATTTTTACAACATACCTAAAAGTACCATGAAAACAATATCACAAAGAAGTGATATCAACAACACAAGGTGAAAACGATTTGAAAATCTGATGAAACCCACGCCGACCGACTGAAAGAAATAATCAAAGTGGTCATTTTTCATATCAACTTTGTTTATAATTTCATTTAGTTTGTTTTTCTCGAATGATCTTTTGTTATTAATCGAATACGTACGAGTATGTATCTTCATAAACATTTTTATCTGATTGCGAACTTTGTATCAGAGTCAATCCCCACTTCTTCTCTAGCTTCACTTAGTTCTTCATTCTGAACCCTTTCTTTTTTTTCTTATTTTTAATACTAGAGGGGGGACGAGGATCAGTGAATGACGATGGAATGATGGAATTGCGAAATAGTATAAAGTATAAAATTGAGAAAAATCATTCATGAGCCACCAACTCCACATGATTGATAAGGAATTGAAATCCAAATATCAGGAACAGCCTGCAAAAGGCCTACGTGCGTCATAGCGCAATATTGATAGCGACATTTTCATCCCAAACGTGCGTCATCATATGCGCTAACAGGAGCATTGAATTACTTCCAGCAAAAATGCATAGATGACCAATCAGCATGAATGGTTTTGTCAACTGAGAGCAGCCGTTCTGTTATTTACTGGCGGAAATAAGGACTGCGCGAACAATCAATGTCGATACGAAACACCCTCTAGATTTATAACGAAGTAATTATTTTTATGTTTTATTCTCTGGAATTGCGCTTCGGTTCCACTGGCTTCGAGAGCAGCTATCGAAATTCATACAAGGAATTTGCTTCGTAAAAATCGCAACAACAACAACGACAAACACTCCGAAGAAAGCATTTACATGGTCCATGCCCATGTAAAGAGCAAATTATCAGCAAGGAGCAGAGAGTAAAGTCCAGATGTTTAAAGTCTCGATCGTTACAGACACCTCTTTATCGCAGTCCAGTACGCAATAAAAAGCCCGAGCGGTTGCCTCTCAAACGCTCCCACTCATTCAATCTTCCCCAGGGCAAGCGCCCAATTTGCCCCAAGTCCTCCGTGACGCACGAATCGCCCTCCAAGCCGTGTCATCCGCTGTCAAATGGCAAACAACTCTAGAAGCTGCGTCGCCTTCTTCGACGCTGTCACGTCGCCGCCAACGCCATCGCCGCACCCGACGTCCTCGTCATTGTCACCACTGTCGTCGCCGCCGTCGTCAACATCGTCGTCGCTGTCGTCGTCTTTGCCGTCGTCGACACCGTCGCCGTCGTCGTCGTCGCCGCCGTCGTCGTTTCCGTCGTCGTCGTTGCCGCCGCCACCACTGCCGCAGTCGCCTCCGCTAACCTCTCTGCCTCCGCTACGGCCACCATCTCCGCCTCCGTCACCGTTACCGCCGCCCCTCCCCGGCGCCGACGTTGTCGCGCCTCGAAGCGTCAAGTTGCGCCGGGGACAATTCCCTGCCGTCACGACAGCGTCGCGTCGTCGGCCTCTGAGGGGAGCGCAGGCAATCGGGTCCGCGCGTTGCGGCGCGATGGCGCGTGATCGGCGGGCGCCAAAGGAAACTCACCAGTGCGGTGGCGTCGCCCAGTCCCACAGGCTGAGTTTAGCTCACCGCCAGCATTGCCGCTGCCGCGACTCTCGCCGCAAGGTCCTGGGGTTCAAGTTCCGACGGTGGCGAATATTCGACCCTTCTTTATTTTAGGCCAGTGCTGTCAAGGTCGATGCCACGAGCGGGAGTCCGTGGCACGACGAAATCGCTTCTCCATGCAATTCATCACCCCGCCACTAGAGACGACGCCATCATGTAAAATGGCGAGGTAACTAATAGTTTCCTTCACCGACGCTAGTTGCGCAGTGAAGCTCGTGGCATGCTACGGTGACACGAAGCGTGCAACTGCCACCAGTAGAAGACCTTGACACCACTGTTTTAGGGTGTAGCTTTTTAAACAAAGGAAATATATTTTAAAACAACTGACATTTCATGTAACCACTTTCCTGAGCTTGCATTCTACTTTGTTCAAACTACCATAAATTTACAAAGTGCTTTTCCCTCGTGTTCTTGGACGACACACTCTTCTCCTTCCTTCACGTCTTCTGTCTCTTACCACCTTCACCAGCTATCTTCTACCATTCTTTCTATGTGGCCATTCCATTGCCTTCCTTCTTTCACGAATCCAGTCTGATATGATATCTATTTGGCAGGTTTGTCGTATGTCAGTATTGCATTCTTTATCCCTTCGCGTTTTATTTACTATTTTTCTTAACACTCGCATCTCTGATAGTTCTATCATTTGACATACTTTCTTGGAGTTTGCTCTGGCTTCGGCTGCAATGTCGACACTAGCTAGGCAAATTCAGTCTCTTTGTGGAGGAAAATTCTAGAGGCCAGGTGTTCTGGTCTGTATTTTTCCGCGGTTTCTTCGATCAACACCACTCGAATCCCGATGCAGTATCGTACCGTAACAAAATTACCAAAGAATCATGTAGCTGTTTGCCGATATTATTAGACAAACTGCCGCCTTTCTCAAAAGACTTTTGTTCTCTTCCTTACAACACTTCCGGCCTGTTTTGATCACAAGGACATAAAATGAAAAGGAACACTACAAAAATCGGGCGGAGTCATTTAAACCTACAAGATCAAGAGACAAACGAGTATTTATTTTCTTTCCTCTTTTTCCTCCAAAACCTTTACGACGGCGTGCCTTCCAAGACCTTGCGAGGACGGTCATGTCTCCACGGTTTCTGTCGACTGAGAGCATAAACCCCACATGGGACGGTGTGCACAACGCATTTCCACCGGGTTGCCAGCGTCAACAATCTCCCTGGCTCGAGGTCTTCCTCGCAAAACGTCTCGATCATGCCAGCGTCCGACAGGCAAGGAACACAAGGCGAAAAAGAGGGAGCAACGGGAGAATGTGGAGGGTGTAACGTTTCGTACAGTTCTCCTATACTTATTTACATTTTTTGTAAACAGCGGGTGATGTACTTCGTTTGTTTAAATTAGGTTAGCAACGGATATATTGAGTATGAATAGAAGAATGAGCAGAAGGATTTGAATGTACGGATGTTTCTCCAACGAAATTTTTAATATCTTAATATTATGCAAGGTACGAAGAATGTAATAAACATTTGGGAAAGAAAATCTATTAAAGATTGAAATAAAATATAAAAATAAGAATTGAAGTGTGACTACCTTGAAAAATAAGTATTTGCAGCAGATGCAACAAAAGAACATTGGTGGCAGAAGCGGAAACGTTATAACGGCCACATGGGGGGCGGGGGGGTCTGTCAACGCATGAGGCCCTTGCGAGGGCTGTGCCCTCAGCCAGACGAAATTGGTAAAGAAACGGGAGGGATAGAGCGGGAGAAAAAGAGAACTCAACCCACCGCTGCGGTCTTCACGATTTTTTTAAGATAAAAATTCGCCAGCAGGGAAGGTACCGCCCAACGTGGTGAAGTTACAATTTCAAGAGCGTTTGACTTTTTTAACAAACCTGCACAGAGTTCATGAAGGTCACCAGCATCTGTTGAAGAGCCATTCTCGACAGCTCGACGTGGCACGCTCTATTGTCCGATTTAAATGTAGTGACTTTCGGCAGATATGAGCTGTGACGCGATTATTTAATCGGGAGCTTCGTTGCGACTCAACTTTCTAGTATTAACATCCAGATTGGATGACAGAGTTCCCCTCACCTACCATCCCCGAGCTTTGGGGGTCACTGTATTTGAATGGGAAAATAGAGCCCATGTTCTGCCACGATAAAAACTGCATTATAATCATCCGCGTACTCTCAGAAATTTTTTGTCATGTTTAGCAGTAAACGAAGAAACAAATGTGTGCAAAAGTTCAGGTAAAGAGAACACGCGACGAGAACAGCTCCATGGAGGTGGAGGTTTGTTGGGGGGTCAAACAGGGTCGCACAGCGGCAGATAGATTAAGAAGCACGCCACGAGGCCCATGGGAGGAAAGAGCGAATCGAGGTGGAACGAGGCTTCGCAGAGCGCGAAGCGGTTGGAACCGAAGAGGTCACTGGGGTGGGGCGAAGACTTAAGGTGAGGAGCGGGAAGGAGCAGCGAGGGGAGAGGAGAATGAAGGAGCACGAATTGCCAGGGTTGATTCATCGATTGATTGCTTGTGATTCCGGGCGCGTCAACTAGAGGTCGTAGTCCCGTAAGTGAAGTGCGGTTTTTTCATCGAGAGGTAGCGGAGATCTTTCCTCGCTGGATGGCGAGGATCCGGCGCCGACCTACCGTCGACTAACAGGGTTTTCCACCCAAACCAAGTACCTCCTACCAGCGGGACAAGCTCTGAGCCTCGTACAAAGCTCCTGGGCTCCCGCATGGTCTGGTAGTGTGCATGTTAGTGTGTTGTGTGTGTGTGTGTGTAAGGGGTGAATATAGGGCACTGATCCATCTCTCCGGTACGGACTGTCAAGGTTGAGAGGGGTTGTGATTGAGAGGATAGAGTAAGGCGGTAATGAGGAAAAGTGCGTTGGTGGATGTATGACATGATTTGGTGTGCGTGGCGGTGGAAGGTGAGGAAGATAACGGGTGACGAGAGGGATTAATATGATTGATTGAGATTCCAAGCGCGTCAACTACCAGATCATTATTCCCATAAGTGTAGGGTATGTTTTATCGCGGGAGGTGTCGGGGATCCTCCCTCGCAGAAAATGAGATTCACCGCCGTACTACACGTCGGCTAACGGGATTTCCCCAATCAGGGATATCCTACCAGCGGACACCGCTTCAGTCGGGACCAGCTGTGAGCTCCCCACATGAGTAGTGCATGTTGTGTAAGGGATGAGGATAGGACA